>VZTU01026863.1:40026-117516 GCA_013400835.1 Zapornia atra
CCCCTTCCTTTCTTTTTCCTTTCTTTTTCTTTCTTTCTCTGTCTCACTCTTACACTTTTTCTGTTTCTTTTGTTTTCTTTTCCTCCCTTTTGCTCTTTTCCCTCTCTTATTCTCTTTTTCTTCCCAGCAGGCTGTGGCATTGCTATGAGAAAGAGTAATAAAAATGAAGAAAAGGATATGGAAGGAATGTGCTTCAGTAAAAGAAAAATCAGAATAGCTTCTCATTTTCCTGGATGAGTGGCAAAAATACCTGTTTCTTCAAAACGATCCCATTTCCTCCCAGATCACAATCACTACATACACTGCAGTGCACACCCAAAGACCCTTGGGAGAAAGTATTTCCTTTCCTTTTCTTTTTTTCTAATTCAACTACACTGCTACATGATAGATGGAGTCAAGTCCTTTGAGTTTTACATGGCCTTCTTTCTAATCATCAGGCCTTTGAGAAATGTGGAGGAGGGGCCAGTCACTTCTCAGCAGTTATGGGAAATGGAGACCGATTAAATCATAGGCTTTGCCTTGTCAGTAAAAATGTTAAAATGTCAAACATGAAAAAAAGTATTTCCATATTGGGTGATGTGTTGGTTTTTTTCTCAGCTATAATTGCTCTAGCAGTATAAGAAAGCAACACAAGGTTTAGATTAGTCAAGCACATTTTTGCAGTATGTATATAATAACAAAAAACCCAGACCTGCCAACCCACCCCCAGGCCTTGAATTTTTGGTAGATTTTCTAGTAAAGTTCCCTCAGCAGTCCTTAGGGGAGTCTTCAAGGGTGAACTGATGAAGACATGCCTCTTGTACCATTTGCATTTGTACATCTTGAACTCCACTGTAATATCCCTGATTTGAAATTTGTTCCAATAATGTTCCACTCAGTGGAAGCAAGGACAGCCCCAGTTACTCCTATCCTGGAGCAGCTCAACTCCCCTCTGTCATGGCAGCTTTTCTTGTTGGTTCTTGTTGTTAGCAACCTGAGCCCGACAGTCCTCCTTGCTGTGCAGCCCAAAGGGTTGCACCTCTAGTTGCCAAGGGGACTGATCCTGATCTCCCTAGTGCATTACTCATTGAAGTTACTGATCTCAAATGTCAGAGTAAGACCCTGAATAAGGTGTGACAATGTCTCTACCCTATCTTTATCGTCCAAAAAATACCAAGTCAGCTCTTAACTAGTTGTTGAGGCAAACTTACGTATTGGTGTGAGAGGTGGATGCTGCATCTTGAATAGTCATTTGATGTAGCAAGTAAGAATTCAGCTCTGGGTGGAGAGCTTTCTTTGTAGTGGCTGTGGAAGATGGCTAAAGCCCCAATTTGGATGGGTTGTTTAGCTTTTAAATAGGTAAAGATAAGAGAGACAAATCTTGTTAACTTTGAGCTGGGAGGTGTCAGACCTTGCCAGTGGTAAGGAGCTACTTCATAAGCATAAGGATGGCAGGCTCTGGAGTGGGAGGAGGGGTGAGGGTGAGCTGGGTTGAAGAGGCTTCAACCAGCTAGAAGAGCATTTTCCATATGTCAGACCAGAGGCTGCCAGCTTTGCTCATGCTGAATGATACCTTTCCCCATGATTAGTCCCATTGATTTTATCAGCTCTGCTCACAGAGAGCTAGATCAGATCATGGTGCTTCAGCCCCAGGAAAGGAACCACCCACTGCTGAGCTACCACTGGGACAGACCTGTCTCCTTGCTGCTCTGGGAAGGGAGCAAACTGTGACGGGTCTGTAGCTGGCACAGCACATGCTTCCTGCTGCCAGATGCCTTGGGAAAGGAAACGAAGGATCCATCAAGTTCTCCCCTCTTCCCACTTGGGCTTAGGAAAGGGCATAGTCCGCAGAGGCTATTATTCCCGTGTGTGAGAAGCAAGACACAGGACACGTTATGGCCCCTTACTTCTTGCATTGGCATGCTGGCCATGATCTGGCCCAAAGTGAGGTGCTACTCTGCATGAAAAAGGGGCAGAGCCTGGCTCTCAGTGGCCAGAAGGCTTTACATGGCCCAGAGCATGAGGTCAGTACAAGCCCCTTGAAGAAAGGTGTAGCAACAATGCATCTAGTGCATTTACTGGTGAACACAAAAGCCATTTACAAGAAGGGGGGGGGGGGGGGAGAAAAAAAAAAAGAANAAAGAAAAGAAAAAAGAAGAAAAAAGAAGGAAAAGAAAAAAGAAGGAAAAGAAAAAAGGCATGTGCTTATTCTCAGGGCAGAAAGGGTGTATGTGCCATCGAGCGCCCACTGAAAGGCAAAGAATCGGTTTGTCACAATGCGCCATTCGCCGGAGGTTTCAGATCCACTATGATATTATGGCTGACGGCTCAGAGGCCTTGCCTTGACTACCAATGTAATTGGCATGGTTGGATGCTTTTGATTGAGTTTTTAGCTGCTCCCCGGTAAATCTGCTGAATGATTCTGCGGGACCTGTGGGCGTGCAAAGCCCCCATATTACTCACTGACCTGCCCCTCTGGCTTGCTTGTCATGCGATTTACAATAACTAGCACTGTCCTTGTAACTCGAAGGTAAGAAGTGAAAACCCTTTCTTTTTCCCCTAATTGTTCTACTGGTTTTACAGTTACCAAGCTGTAAAGCACCTCATCACTCTTGTTAATTCTTTCTTCCTTTTGAGCTGCCAGTTAGTAATCAATTATTACCCTTGTCATTCATGCTGCAGCACAGCAGCTGGTCACAAGAAGCCTCTGTTTCATTGGGCTGGAGCCAATCAAGTCTCTCCAGCTGTCCCTTGCTGCTCTGAATCATAATGTACAGTACTTGTTGCTTTACAAGTTCCTTTACCAGACTGCTTTTTAAAAAAAGGGGAAAAAAAAAAAAAAGGTTTTGCTCCCTGTTCTACCCTCATGGCACATCTGGAGGTTAAAGCAAACTCCCCAATGCTGCATTTTTATGAGGGGTGTGTGGTGGGGGGGTGGGGATGGTGGTGTAAATGCTCCACGTTAGCACAACCGATATTTTTGTCATATTCTCCATTTTATGAGATGCCCACATTGATATAAAGACTGCTGACAGATCAAAGGTTTCGCTGGTAAAGTGATATGAAAGGCAGAGACATTAACATCCATCAAGGTCCTGTTAGGATTTGCAGAACAGGGGTTCTGGGCCTCCCAAGTGAAACCTAGCAGGAAGGTCTGCGAGCCTGCATAGCAAATGAAAAGAAAACAAGAGAGGGCACACAGAATATTGGAGGAGGTAGTGACCCACAAAATAGTAGCAATTCGAGCTGCAAGGCACCCTGATTGAATTGCAGCAGAGGCAAAAGCTCTCAGGCTTGCTGTTCTTGTTATGGAACGATGCACAGCTCAGCATCCCGTTCTGAGCTATCAGCTAGGCTTTCAGATGACTTTAATTCAGAGAGGGAAACAACAGTGCCATCGCTTTCCTCATTGTCTTTGCTCCCAGCTCCCACTGCTTGACTACAGGCTGATGAGACAAGAAATCCTGCCAAAGATATGCAGCCAAGATGTGAAGTAGTGGTGGGAAGTGGCTGGCTTGGGGGGAATCAAGATTATCATCCTGTAACTTACATTCCTCTCTGTATAATTTAATCAAAAGGCAGAAACTGATTTCACAACTCTGCTACTGATGTATTTCCATTGGCTTCTCTGGAGCAAATCACAGGAAGAAAAGTTTAGGAAGCATCTTTTCTCCTTCTCTTCTCTGGTGTGCCTCAAGGAACCAATTTCATGGGAGCACTATTTGACAAATTAAACTGAGATATAGACCCCACTAATTACATCCCATTACAAGAATTTGTTTCCCTGATATAGAGGAACCCAATCAGTGTTAACTACATGATGGCCACCAGTGACATTATCTGAAAGTGTCTAGGCTTTATTGCTGCTGCAGGTCATACCAATAAACTCATCTCTTATAAGCTGAGCACAAAAACACCCCAGTTTTACAAGAGTACTATTCACTTCATGGAGTTACACATTTGTCATGGGACTGGTAATATCTTTCCCAGTAGGGGCAAAATTATTAGCTATAGCTGTTGACAAGTCAAAAAGAAATGTGGTGCAGTCACCCATATTCCCTGTGAGAAGATCTGCTGCCTTGGCTTCTCAGATGTTTGTGCCCAAGTGCATGGGTGGTGATGGTGCCCCAGGACTCTTCAGACTGACATACGAGTCTTGGAAAGGCCAGCGTCATCGGATGCAGTACTGTGCAGATGTAAATAAGTTTAAATAAGTTTGCCTAGGTCTCAGGCCTGGCATTGAACCCAAGGGTCTGTGCAGGGCAGCTTTACCTTCCTTTTTAGTTTTAGCAGCTCTGCTCGGAGGACTGAATGTCTTTGATACGAGGGTTGAGCGCTATGGCAAGTAGACGGCTTTGGATGCCCCAGCAGCCTTGCAGTCTGGTTTGATTATCTCCATATGGCCTGGTACAGCGCTTTGTAGAAAGCCCTTTTGAAAGGCAGCGTGTTTTGTCATTGTGCACTTCAGGGGTGGAATTAATTTTTGGTAAGGGGCCAGCACCCGAGTGTGCTTTGCTGATGTCTTCCTTGTTCATGATCAGCACTCTGCTTGGGCACAGAGGTCTGCTGATGTGTGGTGCTGCTTAACAGACTTGCAGCTGTGGAGTCTCCTGACTCACAGAAGAAGAGCTCTGGTGGGGCATGTAGTCCCCTTCAAACAGCAAGGGTTTTCAAAGTATGTTTCTGAAGTATGGGATGACCTCATGAAGAGGTCCCAAAAAGCCTGGTAGAAAAGAGATTTTTTCACAGTTGTCACATTGACCCTTTTCAGAGAGTTCAATTTACCCCAATGGAATATGGGAATATTCCTTTTTCACAGGAATATTTGAATGTCTGGTGCCATTATATCTTGCAGGCACAGAGCTCACACAGATTTGCCCTAACTGTCAAATCTGAGGGTTTTCCAAGATTTCTGGACTCTCAACATATTTTCTAAGCATCTTATAGTAGAGTTCGTTTTCAAAATCTGTGAGGAACAGTATGTGATGAGAAAAGAGGGAAAGCTGTTTGGTTCTGGTTTTATGTCCAGAAGAACTGCTGGTAAGACTCCATAACTTCATCCTTGGGGACACACCAAGTTTGCACCAGGTATTTGATTTATCACACTGCTATCAAACAAAAATAGACTCTTATGAAACAGATTAATTGTAAAAATGTATTCTGGAATTATTTGAACTCCAAGGGATCAAATATAAGCATTTACTTCTGGTTTTGATTGCTTTAATTTACAAAAATAAAACTCCTTTTAAAAGGAAAAAAAAACCAACCCCAAAACGACATTTGTTCCAATGCAGAAGGGGGTTGATCTTCTTAAAACAAACTTTTTAATTTTATGTGGGCTTTGTCATGGCAACGTTGTCAAACCAAGCAAGTTCCAGTGGAAAGACTAAATTTTGATGAAATGACATTCTCTGAGATAAAAATACTCTGTTGGAAAACTTTTGCTAGCTCTGCTCAGAAGCTAGGCCTTTGTTCCTGGCTTTTGTACAGATGTCTTGCAGGTCTGTGGGAAGACACTCTTGGGAGAACTGAGAAAAAGCTTTGGTGCTGCAGCACCCACCACTGCAAAGCGTAAGACCTAAAGTGGTCCGAACAGTGGAGCGGGATCTGCAAAACTCGAGGCCGCCCTTTGTACGTGCTGATACGCCGGTGGTCTCAGCAGGAGACTGACTGGCTAGCACAGCACAGCGATTCTGCAGCTACTTTTTCTTTTCCTAGGGCAGAGCTGGCAATTTGCTGTCTCCAGAACCAGGGACACTGGTGCAGCGATGATGTTGCTCCATCTTTTCCCCCCTTCCTGCATTGAGTGGAGTGGGGCTTCTACCGCCAAGTAGAGCAGGAATTTGGTTTACCCTCTTCCATTTATGATCACTTAATATTGGTCACCACATTCAGTGTATTTACTTTCCCCACTGGCATATCTGATGAGTGCACTTTTCCTTACAATGTCACTATAATAATTTCCTGCTTTGTCTCAGACAGTCCAAATGAAGGTAAAGCCTCTCAGATCACAGTATATATACTGAAATGGTTTAAGACAATTCACTTCCTATCACCCAAGCAATTCAAATCCTGCTGCAGCAATGAGAAGCTAGGGAAAAAAACCTTTAGGATAAGTAAGAAAAGTTGCATGAGTCATTAGCTTCAAGATGTGAACTCATCTTTAGCTTGACAATGTTCTGTCTCTAAAAGAGAATCTTCTCCAAAAAGTTGATACTGCTGTTGTTGCCAGTGAGGTCAGGACTTCCTGAGCAAGCTGAATAGGAGGTGACTCATTGCTGGACCAACCCTTTCTGCCTTCTGCCTATGAGAAAGATAAAAATATCGTCACAGGAGGTCTATCACCTTGCATTGTGCTTAGCATTCTCCCATGGCAGAGCGCTTGTGTTTAATGTCCACTTTAACTGATCAGCGAACTTCATCTTCCTGCGCAACACAAACGTTCACAGTGAAACGTAAGAAGTGTTTTGCCAATATAATAGAATATAAATCTAAATGTTAATTTACTATTATATGAATGAACATTGCCATATGTACTAGAATAAAAAAATTTGTTTGGTTCTTGGGTTGCAGAGAGGAGCAGTCTGAGAGGCACCCTATTTTGAACCTCCTTCACAGATCAGTGTAGAAGATTGTACATTTTCTTTGCCTTCTTTGTCCCATAAGATGAGCTTCCCCTCTCGTTCACACTCTTACTGTTCTGAGATCTGCAGCAGACTAGGGCCATTGTATCAGGAGTATTGTGCCTCTCTGGAATATCCCATGCTACCTAGGACAACCAGAGTCAGAGCATGTAATGAAAAAACCTTCCAGGAGCCAAGAAAAGAGAAGTGCATATGATTTGTAGAATAAGTCTTTCATATTCCTCTGGAAATCTAAGTCAGGATACAGCTCACTCACTGCTCAGTGTCTCGGTGACACTAGACACCTGAGGTACAGCTGGATAAAGCCAATGATAAGAATGGCTGTTGTCTTGCCTGTCTCTAGACATATCCATCTGAGCTATCTCTGTTGGCTCCTTTTGGCATCAATGAGGGGAAACATGGCCTCCTAGAAGGTTTTAGTGTTCAATTCTCTCTTAGACAACCTTGTTAAAAAAAAAACAAAACCATCATTCAGCTCATCTGAAACTATATGTCTCTGGATGAAGTTTGACACTATGGTGAACTTAGCTTTAGGACTTGTAACATCAGATGGCAAATGCTACCTCTACGAGAGATCAAAGTAAGCATTGTGTCATCTACCTGTTCTAGGGAACCTGCTTTGGTAGAGGATTGGACTCGATGATCTCTGGAGGTCCCTTCCAATCCCTACAATTCTGTGAATCTGTGAACCTCACTTTGGTGGTCCAAGTCCATCAGAAGTTGTTGAGAAGTTAATCCTGTACCAGCAAGGTTTATACCACATCACATGTTATGAGTTGTTGCTGTCTAGCTTTGTAATAGATCCATATGTGATGAATCAAGATCAAAGCTGAAGGCAAGAAGATCCTTAAAGCAGTGTTCACACCAGGAATAGCAATACTAAAACTGGTGCCAGCTTTTCAAATTCTGCTCTTTGTTTGGCACCAGGTGCCAGGTGGGCGTCACAGGTATCACTGCTGAGAGAGATAAATTTTGTGAGAAAATAGACTTCCACATCTAGAGTTTTCTTTTATTCAGTGTGATTCATTTAGTGATACCTTCTGCTTTCTTCAGCTAATAGCTACACCTTTTTTTTTCCCCTAAATGTCAATTTCCCGTAATTTTGACCTTCCCTCTCTTCTCCAGAATCAGAGGTTTGTGGTTAGTAGCTTCCTGAACACACAAGCTGCCTCATACGCTTTGCAAATTAAAGAGAATGTCTCACTGAAATAAAATCTAGGTCTAAAAAACCCACAAAACAAACTACAGAATAGGGCAATATCCAGATGTGGGATACCAGATGAAATCCTTTTCTTCTTTAGACTTTGCACTGTGGAAATCAGAGTGCTGAAGGGTGATCATGGGAAAAGTGCTACTGGCTTTTCTTGTCATAATAAGCTAGTCTTTTCAATATAGTCTGGTTGCTCATTCGCTTTATAGCTACAGTTTTCTATTCAGTTTGATCAGCCACTTGGAATTCCCAAGTGTCAGCTGCACAGTTTAAAAACTGCTTTCCAAAGGATAATTATGCAGACCTATTTTTAGATTCTTAAGTACCTGCTTTTAGAAACAGAAGTGTGGATTTAGGCACCCATCTTTAAAACGTAGCCCACAGCAGTGCGTTACCATCCAGATTCCAAAGTTGGGCACTGCACCAGAATTATGACGCTGTGCACTTGTCCTGTGACAGTGTCCCTCCATGGCTTGCTTGCTGCCGAAGAGACAAGAGCTCACGCGCTTCCACAAGAAAAGAAGGAGCCCTCAAAGGGATGGTGGTGGTTTGGTGGTTTGCCTTCGGTTTTCCACCTTGCCTTGGGCTGTAGTCACACAGGTTTGTCCATGTTTACTAGACAAATCCTTAGGAGATCAGGTTGGTACTAATTGCAACTACTTTAGGTTTACCAGATCCCCTGTATAAACAGCAAGCCCCAAGCAAACCTACAAGGAACAGAGCAAGGTCCATTATAGGAAATCCCAGTGCCTGGGACTTTGGAGCATTTTGTAACCCCTAGAAGAAAACAAGATGAAAATTTCAGATCATTCCTGCCCTCAGTTCGTAAACTTAGGTGTTCTCTAGGAGTTTCCCCAGACTGAAGTGACCCATTTTCATTGGGCACTGTCTTTAGACTGAGTCCTCATTGAGGCTTTCCTCAACTGTAGAAATCTACAGCTCAGGCATCTAGGGTCATCTCATGTCTTAAAGGTTAAGGTCTGCTGGATACAAATGAACCTCTCTGACGCTAGCTACACCTTGCTCGATTCACTTGTGAATCTGTTCTTCACCTTCACTCGCTCACCTAAGACTGCTGTTCCCACTGCGTGGTCAGTCAGCTCAAAAGCAAAAGGAATCCTCCTCCCCTCTTCTTCATGGCCTTCTGTCATCCTCTGGTTCTTTTTGAGCACCTTCCTTTGCAAATTCTTTGGAGGTTGCAGGGTTTCCTTGCTTTTCATATTTTCAAGATTATTACAATGCTTCGTAGTTCTTCTATAGCGAGTTGTGTTGAATACCCTTCACACTGTTTCAAAACTTACAACTCAGAGCTTTCCTGAGAGACAAAGCATGTCCTATTGATTTTATACATAACATATATGGTTGTCATTTTGAGCTTTTTAAAGGGAATTTTGTCCCTTAGTCTTCCTTCCTTTCCTTATTATGCATTGACTTCTGCCATTATGGAAGGTGCAACTAATCACTAAATATCAAGATGGCACTTGTTTCTTTCAGATGGATTTACTGAGATTTCTAGAGAAATTACACTAGTCCTGGAAGCATCCTTACCTGTAATGTTCCCTTTAAAACCAACCTCATTGGTTAACTGGTCTCACTATTGGACCAATAGTTGCCCAGGTGGTGTTTGGTTCACGGACATTTAAAGAATATCTGCCTAAAGAAACAGTCCCACTCTTGATCTATGTCTGCTGGCTACTCCTTTTCTGTGCCCTTGTGCTGAGTCTGAATGGGGAGCAGGTCTGGCTAAAAGAACAACCCATTGAAGAAAAGGAATATTATTTTTCAGCTCTTTGAGTTCCCCAGGCCATTTCACCTGGCTGCAGAAAGACCCATGCTGGCAGAAGAGAGGAGTCATGCAGGAGGTCAGTGCTACTTTCAGTGTTGACTCTTGTCGGCCTGAAGTATTTGTTGAACTGCAACTTAAGGGAAAATATTCGTAAAAATACTTCTCATCTCATCACTTTCCCAAGCTCTCCTGCTTTTCTAGTTGCTGTGTCTACTGCCTTAGCATGGAAAGTCTCTGAGGCAGGGACCATCTTTTTGGTGTGTGGCTGTACAGAGACTAGAACAACACCATCATTGTCTTTGGGGCTCCCTAGATAATAATGCAATAATCACAGAAATCCAAAGGCTGTGCAGATCAGTGGGCTGTCGGGTTAAAGCAGATTGACCTCCATGATGTTTCCAACTTTGTCTCCAGCTGTCTAAGGGAAGTCACGTCATCTGTCTGTGTCTGTACTGCAGCTGTAAGTTCTTTGGGGTAGGGACTGGTTCATGCCATGGGTAGGATAAAAAGTTCACAAACTTCCTTGTAAAGTATCTTTATATTGTTCTCTTCTGGTATCTAACAGTTTAGACAGGTCAGTGAGTGCACTTGGCCCAGCTGCTGCTTTGAGTGGGACACTTCCTTTGTTTTTCCAGACCATAAGCCCTCCCCAGAAATTTGTACGGATTGACCACATTGTTCTCAGATGCAAGATTCGGGGCTGCACAGATTCATCCTCTGGCAAGGATAAATTTGTTTCATAGACAATAGTTTCTGGTGCAGATTTGAGGGGTTCCATAGAAGAGTCTTGCAGCTGGTAAATTGTGTAATAGCAAGTAAGATTTTCCTTTCCTTCCAGACTGGAAATCTCTCTCTCCAAATGTGTCTTGATATTGTAGCCTGATAGCTCCTATTATTAATAAAGACCCATCATAAACTTCAATCTAAACCCCAAACGTATGTACTCATTAGACCCCCACAGCAATGTTCTCCAATAGGAGAACTTCCTTCCCTTGGAGGACATTTATCTTAATTTTGAAAACATGTGGAAGTCTTATCCTCCAAACCACAGTTGATACTCAGGTAACAGCTATAGCTGGATGATCTTTAGTTTGTTTAATTAATTTGCATCCTGTATCTGTTGGACATCATAATGGTTGAAGGAAGACGTGGTCAAAACATCAAAACAACGATAGCATTCTTTCTTCACTAGTGGAAGCCTGGTGGAATTCCCACCACAGCGGTAGATTTCTTGTACTCTGCTGGAAGAGTTTGCAAATTGCACAAATTCTCATGTTGCCTGGCTATGTCAAACCTGATGCTGCTTTGGTGTGCTTTTCCCTGTGGCATCCCTTAATTCAGACACGGTAGAACCAGATGTTTCCTTTTATGTTGCTACCGATCACAGGAAAGAAAACAAAACTAATGTGCAAAAAAAATTTGGCAAGTGACAGCACGAGTGCACAATTTGGTAATGCTGAGCCTGTGAGCCTCATATTAAACTAGTTCCAAAACAGGATGTTGCACTGCTTGTCTAATATCCCTTTTCTACCACACCCCAGCACAATTTCTGCTGCTATCTGAGCTATGAATTACATTAAAAAGCAGCAGTCAGATCTGGAGAAGACAGACGGTATTTGCCTCGCCAAGCATCAGGTGCAGGTTTCATCTGTTTTGCTGTAAGAGATGGGCACAAAGGTGTTCCACATCGAAACACTGTGCAGCAGGAGTTTCCTCTCCCAGTGCCCTGACAGTTGTGCTACTACAGCGACAGCAACAACTGCCCCATTTGTTAGTCATATCCAAAACTAGACTTGCGTAGCAGATTTAGCCTTTGCTAATTGCTCATCCTATAACCTAAAGAGAGCCAGGGTAAAAACCAGATCCCAATCTGGCCAGTCATATGCCAATCCGTGCCCTCCTTGATTATCAGTGTTCTCTCCCCATGAGTGAATGAGACGTAGTTCACTCCGCAGCAACCTCAGACAGTCTCAGTTTCGGGATATAGTTATCAGCAAAGTTTTGAGGGGTTTATTAACATTGTCTCTTGATCTGTGGGATGCCACAATTTGTGTAGCTTGGGGAGAAGCACTTAAAAAAAAAAACCCTCCATAGTTTGCACTTTTTCTAACAACAGGCTGCTATTTATTACTGGCAAGAACAGAGCAAGGGCTTTAGAATTTAAGCAAAAAAGACCTCTGGCAATGAGGAAATGAGCCTAGACATTTTTCATGAATGGGGCAGAGCTGCTTAACTCTGACTGGCTTGTTTTCTTTTCTTCCTATTCACATCACTCAAGTCCCACCTTCCTGCCTTAAAAGGCATCCCGTTCCCTGGCAGCAAGACAAGTATCTGTTTGATGTCAGCACCCTTTTATTTGCTTAAAAGCATCTTTTTTTCAAGCCAGTAAATTGAAAATGACTACCGCGTCGAGAACTAGCCAATTTCCAGCACTCTCTGCAGAACTGGTCTTCTTTCACATTTGAGAGATATCATTAATTTTCTAATGAATAATGAGATCAGAGAGCTTGCATGCTGTATTATGTGTAGGAAAATGCTTATGTAAATCAGTATGGCTGTGGTAGCTTCCCAGGGGAACTTTAAAGCTTATCATATCATTAAATCTGATAACAATTCATTTTTTTTAAAGTAATGCAAAGAAAGAAAGGGGAAAAAAAAAAAGGGTCTATTCATTGCCTATTTGTAATAATATGTTTATTATATGAAAGAGAAAGGAAGGCTACTAGATCATATATGAGAAAATGCAACCAGAAATTCGTTAGGCTTTGCAAGCTGCACCCGGTATTGAGGGAAAAAGCTGCCCATATATTTACATAGCTGAACCTTGTGAAATACATTGAATGTAGTGAAAAGATTGTCGTAGTCTGATGTTAGCGTTCGATGTGGATTTCACTTTTCCAGTTTCCCTGCACCAGATTCCAAAGCACATCCCTCCCAGTGACCTTAGAGGCACCAGCCTCACATCCCTCTTCTTCCTTCCCATGTTAAATGATGACCTCAGTGAAATTAAAGGAAAATGTACCCCTTATAACTTGTTTTTAGCATCTTAGTGTTGGGGATGCTTTTGATTTGTACTAAGGCTAAAGACATCAGGATACCAGTTTTCCAGTGGGACTAAGAGCTGCTCTATGGACTCTAGTCATCATGTTTACCACCTAAAAAAATATTCAATTAATCTTCCTGTTTCCTTCCTTCCCTGCCTGCGCTGAGCATAAACAGCCTTTAATTTGCCAGTACTGTTAACTCTGCACATTACAGTGTATATTGTGTTACCATCACCAATTCCTCCACAAAATCTAAAGCCTTAGTGTCACTTTGCTTTTCTTGGATTGAACTCATATGGAAACATGCCTGTTCTCGAGCTCAATGCTCCGGTGCCTCAAACAGCCCGGTCAGGGGCTTGGGTAGCTCTTCTTCTCTGGTTCTACAGGGAGAGGCGTCTCATGGGGTGGAAGCCCTGTGATGTTACCTAGCAGAGGAAGGTAGTGGATGGGGTAGTTGTGGCTGCCTGCAAGTATGCTCCTGAAAAAGACCCACTCTTGTAATTTTTAAAGGGGCCTGTGGAAGACAGATGTAGGACTTTGGTGCTTAATAACCCATTATACCTTTTAGAGCATCCTTTGATATTCTTCTTTCTCAATGTGAAGTCATAAACTTCCCCCTAACTTAGTGTATTTGCTGCACCCCCCCGCCTCATTCCCTATTCATAAAGCCATAGCTGAGCCTTTAGAGATGAGACATGTTCTTATCACTGGATCGATAGATACAGTCGTGACTCGCTGAACAATGACTAATAATATTTTGTATTCCATAGCTCTTTCTCCCCTGAATCTTACAGCATTTTGCAAAAAAGGAGCTGTAACTTCCTAGAATGTAAATAAGGATTTAGGAGGAGGTGCTGTCCATTAACCCAGCCTGATATGACACATCCTCTCACTTCACGTGATGGAGAACTGCAGTGACCTCCACCATTCGCCCATGAGAAGCCCCAAGGGAATACCACTGCACCTTACTGGAGCACAGGGTGGGTAGGTCTTTGCTGATAGGAAGACAGGAGTTCTTTCTTTTTATCCTGGACTGTTCCCCCTTCCATGTTAAATATTAGTTACATGCTTTTTTGCACATTTGTTAGAAAGGGGGGAAGAATGCATCTGTTCCTCAGGGATGATGAACTGAAATTGGCCTTGATTCAGTTAAAAAAAAAAAAAAGTCTATTCAGGGCAGCACTTAAACTGAGACATAAGTGCCAGCCTGAATAGGGACAGAGTTAAGCCTCTGTTTAAATGCTTTCCTGAACAGGGGTCATTAGCACTAGCTCTCTCACTGAACAATGGATTATTACTAATGGAAGCAGCTAGCATTCAGATAGGCATCCAAACTTTTCGGTGCTTTCTTTAATTTAGCTATTTTCTGCTGCTACTTGCAGGCCAGTTGGCTGCTGCACACTTAGAGATGCGAAGAAGAGAAGGCTCCCAGCAATCTGCCAGGAGAGCCATTCAACTCTGAAGTGCTGGTTTGGAGGGCAATGGCATGAGGTGGAGAATCAAAAGCGATGTGAGGCAGGTGGGGGACTCCCTTTGAACTCAAGGAGCAATGAGCACCTTTTTCTATTGAAAACTTGCTCAACTGATTATCAAGTAGCAACACTAAGAAAAAATACATTATGCAAATTGACATTTTGACCAATTTCAAAATAAATCAGATATTTTTCAATGTCTTATCAGAAAACTAAGTGGGTTTTATTTTGTGAGCAGCATAAATATTTTACTGTTGTCTGTCCAACTGTGAACACAATTGATTTATCCATTAAAATACACACCTTTACAAAACATGTGGATTAATTCAAAGCTCTTTTCACTTTTCCCCTCTCAAATATATAATTTTGGATGTATTCTTCATACATGGATCATCCACAGTTAAATAAACTTCAGCTGTATTTGCTATCTGACCTCTTCTGCTCTGCAGTTTTTGAGGTAATGCAGGAGCAGAAGGGAAATGATCACTGGTGAGAGACCACCTGCATATACATTTCTGCACGCATTTAACATGTACAGTTCTGGAAGGTCTGGCATAGCTCATAAGCCTCCATTTGTTTGCCATCAGTTTTGTTATTTCAGCTAAATCTAGTAGTAGATTTAGATGTAGTGGGAGATTATAGCCTTCAGGAAAGACATGACAGTAGGGACTGTGCCAGGCAGGGTTTTTAAAAGCCTCAAGTGAGACTCAGTGCCCAATACGGAGAGTGGTGGGACAAGGTAACATGTCTATAAAATGTACACAGGTAATTAATTTATTTTTTGTGTGACATGGAGTCTTCTTGGTGCTTTTATTCAACTTACAGAGCTAAGTTGGATAGGTCCCTCTGGTGAGCCCTGAGCATCACCGCTGAGCTGTGACAAGATTAGAAGTGAAGAGTGGTGAGGTAGCATCACCTCTGCCCCCTGACACTGCTCCTCTGATCCTCTTTTATCTGCACAGGAACAGGACAAACCATGTGCTCTGTCTTGTCTTTTCTTGAAATAGCTTTTTGGAACACCTTTCTGGGCAGGTGAAAGGAAAGAAACTGCAACATGGATGTACCAAAGGTGAACTGGGCTCAACCAAGCTGACTGCCTTCTATTGTAAAATGATTAGGTTTGTCGAGGAGAGAAAAGCAGTGGACTTCATCTGCCTCCAGTTTAGCAAGGCTTTTGATACTGCCCACTACAGTACTCTTGCATTCAATTTAGGATGTTATGATCTGGACGGATAAAAAGACGGTTGAGTGATAGAACTCTGAGGAAGTGGTTAATCACAGAATCACAGAATTTTAGGGGTTGGAAGGGACCTCCAGAGGTCCCTTCAGAGGACCTCCTAGGTTCCCTAGGACAGGTCACACAGGTAGGTGTCCAGATGGGTCTTTAATATCTCCAGAAAAGGCGACACCACAACCCCCCTGGGCAGCCTGTCCCAGTGCTCTGTCACCCTCACTGTGTAAAAGTTCTTCCTCATATTGGGTATTACCCTACCTGGACGTGCAAAACAGATGCTGTAGGTGTCTATAACAGGTCTTGTTTAAATTCTTTATCAAAGACATGAAGGGGCTGGCAGAGTGCTTAAAAGTTCGCAGATGTCATCAAATTGGGGGCATCAGTAAATATGCTGTAGGGCAGGGCTGCCATTGCAGCACGTCAGGAGAATGAGACAATGAACATAAATTGGTAGAAGAGAGGTTCTGACTAGATATAGGGAAATGCTTTTTCATCACAAGAGTTGAAACAGGTTGCAGAGAGAAGATTGTGCAATTTCCATCTATGGAGGTTTGAAGACCTGATCAGATAAAGCTCTGAACAACGTGGTCTGATCTCATGCTCAAAGCAGCTGACCCTTCTTTGGGTAGAAGCTTGTACTGTATAACCTTATGAGGTCCCTTCACAAACTCAGTTTCCCTGTGAGACTGTCCTACAACTTGGACTCATAACAGTTTTCCTTCTCTATTCCTGTTTTCACAGTCCTGCAGTCCTGTTTCTGGCCTCAGAGCTGTCTTTCACTGAAGATGAGTTCAGTAGCCAGAACTGCACAGAGGAGAAAGATGAGGGAGAAGAGTCAATCACTACAGAAACATGCTAGCAACCAGCCAGGGTAACAATCCAGGATAACTCCCCAAGATGCTCCAAGCAGACAGAAGATCCCCTCAGAGAGGAATATTTGTGCTGATCAAGCATTTATTTTCACCTTAGGAGACCAGTGGATGGAGAATGGTGTCTAATGAACTCAGACTAACAGTCCTCTATGATGTGGTCTGTATTTGGTTGAGTGTTAGAGGGAATGGAAAAAGTACTGAGAAAAGAGGCTATGTTTGGGAAATTCCTGTAGCTTGTGGACTTGTCTGAGGGTGTCTGTGCTGTGGAGCTGAAGAACAGAAACACAGTGTGGAGGCCAGCTCACATAGCCCCCAGAGCTCTTGTCATTACTGATGAACAGTTAGGGGGAAGAGCAAATGGTGTACAGCCACTGAGTGCACCCTCTGCTTCAAAGCTGCTGGGGCGAGTTTTGTGTGTTTAACCAGAAGTAGAGCTCTGCATCACCCAGTGCTGGGATGAAGACTAGAGTTCCCAGTAGTTTTGTGGTTACCAATCAAGAAACTGGCTTTCTTGGATGTCCTAGAGCGTGGACAATGAAATGGTGAATATGACAGAATGTAGGAAGGGGAAGGTTGTCTGGCTACTTCAGCATCAACGTAAGGAAGGCTGGCTTCAGGGTCTCTGACCCACAGGGTGGTAACTACACATCTTTTCCTTTGCATTTTCTCCTCTGCGTGTTGCTCTTCCTGCTGTCTTCCCAGGTTCAGCTGTCTGAACACCTCCAGGCTCCTTGGGGGTGACTAGGGAAATATGGCTGTGACTCACAGGTAGGTTTTTTCATTTCCCAATGTTCTTGGGAGGAGTTGTTAGGAGTTTGAAAAATATTTCTTCTTTTTTTTATTTTCTTGGCTTCAGCTGCCTTAGTGTCAAGTAGTGTGGCAGAAAGTTTATGCTTATATGACAGAAGAGCAGGAAGAATGGGAGTACTGGTCTGCAAATGAAACATTTCTGAATTACATTTAGATGTATGTTCTTAGTGGTAATGTATTTTAATTGAACACAAGAAATACACAATGCATGAAGAAAATCAGGTTAAAACTTTTCTTGATATTGGAATTTTAGTTAGGTATAAATTACTACAGAAAATATGACTCTCTCTACCAAAAATTAAGGTCATGTTTTCTTTTACCCTGGGGTCAGAAATAGTTACTTGCCCAGGATTTGGTTTTATTGATGGATTTGACAAAAATATTCAAAATAGTGACCAATGCATATAACCAGTTTGCCTTCACTTCATAAAATTTAAAGTTTTCAAAGGAGCATGGACATTAGAATAAGAACAATTCTTATAAGAGTGAAAACAGAAAGAAAACTGAGCTCTGCATTGCAAATGTCTGTGACATGATAAGACACAATTTTTTCAAACACTCAACACTGAGATTTCTGAATTTAACATGCCAGTTCTATTGTTACCTGAGGGACCTTGTTCTGCTCTTGAGCTCATGTTGAGTAGCACCTTGGTCTGTAAACAGTCTCACTACAGGTGTCCATGTGGAGAAAGGTATTATTCTGTGTGTTAGAAGAATACTGCTAGCACCAAAGCTTCCGTGTTGATTCATTAGTGCCACAAAATCCTGTCCTCTAGGAGTGTGCAGGACTACTTGCATATACATTGTGTAAAGCTCTTCTGTAGAACTGTGTGAATGACCTTGTTTCAACTGCTGCCATCAGTTGTAGAATCACGATGGTGTCCTTTGACACACTCCTAGTATTGCAAGAAGAAATGTTTACCTCTAAATCACATGGCACTCTCAAGAAGCAGACAGGGGTTTCACCAAAAGGCTTGAATACCCTTAACATTCCACTTAGGAGGTGTTACGAGCCAGCTGATATTCATATGAAGTGAAGCTCTAACTGCTGGGAGATGGCGAGAAAGGACTGGCGTGTGATTTCGGCATGTATTTTCACACTTAACAAATGACATCAGCTTCAGCAGGCTGCCTGTGACTCAATGAAATGCTGACATTATTCATTCATAAAGCTGGGCAGCCACGCCCTTCCTCGTGAGCAGGCACGTGGCTGAGAAGTACTGGCAAGGACATGCCACAGAAATAACCACCTAATCTTGTGCGGTGCCTCTTTCAAGGCGCAGGGAATGTACCTACTGTGTCAGTATATATATTGGTGGAAACTGTTCGGAACGAGCCATGTGCTCTGTCTCGTAAGAAGTCAGACACACATTCCCTTTTAAAAAAGCATTTGGAGGTACTGGGTTTAATATTTACATATCTGGGGTACACTTTATAATGATTTGAAGCCTTCACTATTTTGTAAGGCGCATTTCTTGCTTTAATAAAGGTTGAGTACAGGGGAAGAATCAGTCGGTCTGCAGAAGTCAGCAGGATTCATCCGGCATCTGTGTGAGAGGCCCAACCTGTAAAGAAAAGAGGTGATGATGGGTGGAAAATCAGAGACCTGCCATGGAATGTGGGGTGGTGAAAGTGCCTAATTCTGGCTGTGGGGTTTTGGTTTGAGTTGCTGTTCAGCCAGATCTATAGCAAAGATGTGAAACTGCTTCTCCCACGTCCAATGGGAATATTCCCACAGACCAGAGCTGAATTTCTCTCAGGCTTCCAGATCCGAGTTGCTCTGCTTCTCCACGTAAGTAACTGAATACCTGTTGGGACAGAAAGCAAGAGAGAAAGGTTTGCTAGTACGTGGCATAGGACACTCACCCTATTTCTAAGGCCAGGATTTCTTGGCTCAGATGCATTTCCTTGGAGATGTTTGGTTTGGATGAGGTGGCTGCTCGTACTGGCCAGTCCCCAGCTACCTCCAGGCAGAAGGGGCCCCAGTCGATGGGAAACTGCAGGAGAGCAGGAGTAGCAGCACGGAGGCAGCGGGTTAGGAGCTGGCTCTGCAGGAAGGCTGGAGAGCAGCGAGCTGGAGAAGTGGGAGTTGAGGACCCTGAAAGGGAAACGGGTCCTCCCTGCAGCTGGCAGGGGAGCAGCCATAGAGGAGGAACAGAGAGCCCTGGCCCGCAGGCACGACACTGGGATGGAATCATCCCAATAGGATGCCTCTTTTATTGCTCTTGTACGGTCTGTCCACAGGGGCCAGGCTAGGAAGAGTTGTTTTGTTCGTTCTCTGTAACCATTGCAGAAAGTTGTGCCCATGGTATTTGCAGCATTTTGTTCTGGCTTCTCCAGCAAAGCCTCTCTTTGTTGATTCATTGAAAACCGCGAGTGTTGATGCAAACCCAGCGAGGGCTGCAGACTGTAAAAGGCTTCTGGACTTCTCAGTGCTTGCACCCAAATTTCAGATATATCTCTGAATGCACTAGAAACATTCTGGATGGATGTGAGCGGTTCACAGAGGTTGCATGGGCACTGCTTCCAGCTTCAGAGAACCTCTCCCAAACCCTGTTCTGCTCTAATTTTAAGTCCTCATTTCCTTGTTTGCTCTTTGTGCTAGTAGTCTCCTTCACTTAGTGTATGTTTTCAAGCATTTTGCTGCAACTGAGGGACAGAATGCTACTATTTTTTAATATGAGATTCACACTGGTTGACAGCACCCCAGGAGCTCAAAAGGAAAATTCAGTAAGCACTATTATGAGCTTTACAAGCATGTCATGGGAAGCAGCAGTATGTCATGTTCTTATTCTGAATCTCAATCAAGGATCTCTAGATATAGATATTATGTAGATGCTACCCAGCAGGTATACCTTTCTCCTCCTGTAGAGATGGAAACTGAAGTAGCTAACTTTTTTGTAGAAGGCAGTTCAGCACATCCTAACAGCAAGCACCACGTTTTCTTCCACTGCAACCTGTTTTTCCCTTCTGCTACAGCCCATGTCCTCATGTGTTTAGGTATTTGTATCTTTAACTGCAGATGGTTAAATGATTGTTTAATGCTTTGGTCTTACAGAGCCCTTAATTAGGCCGAATTCCTGTGTTGCTAGTTACAGTCTAGATTTGTAGCAACTGCCTCTAAGATGTTTCTGTCTGAAAAGCCATCCCTCTGGAGGCTGCCTAGCCAAGAGTGACAAACTCCTCCAGCCCTGTAATCCTGGGGCTTTGTAGTTAAAAGCTCACCGTACTAAAGAGCGTGATCGCTGTCCATGCTGTCTCATTCTGGGATTTTCCAGACTCGATGGGCAGGATGTATGGCTGTTGTTTGCCCCCACCGCCACATTTGGAACAACGGTCGAGCAGCTGTCTGGAGCAGAGAGTGAAGAATACGGGGACGGTGGCTGGGAATGAAACTTTAATTTGACCTGTGTGACAAACAGGGGAAATAGCTAATCCTAGCTCTGTCTGCCCCCACAGCAACTCCACAGACACAAATAGACGTGGAGTATTGCATTAAAGCATTACATCACCGGGACAAACCCTAATGGGCTTATTTATGGCCCAGGCAAAGCGAGACGGAGCTAGATTCTGATCTCTGCTTACCTGGTGTAAATTGGGAGTAACTGCAGAGATAAACTGACATAACCAAGATTAGAGTCTGGCCTCTTTGTCTGTAGCTGTTTTTGGAAGCAGCTGGCTTTTAGAAATTAAGGATGTCACATAAATCACTGGTAACAAAGTGGTTCTGGACTTCAGCCTCTAGCAGCTTCTGACCATCTATCTCTGTAAAAGCAGTGGTTCTTCATGCAGCTGTTTTGTGTCCAGAGGCTTTCAGTCGAATGGAGTGGACAATCCCACATCTCCTACAGCCTCAAGGAAGCAATGATATTTCTGCAGCACAGGAAATCAGAAAGAAGCAGCTTGTGAAATGCCATCCGATCAGAGATGGGACTCTAATAATGAAAGCCTGCTGAGGATGAAGCAGTCATATCTCATCTGCTTAGTCCTGAATGGAGAATGGCATTGGGCTATATGTAGCCCTGATAACAAAGTAGATCCTTCAGTGAGATATGGCCTGTTCATGACTGCAGGTACAATTTTTTGAATACAGCCAAAGCAGAATAGAGTAAGCACATAGGTGTGAGTAAATGCATCTCACCCCTTCTTCAGTGCCACGAGAGGGGGAATGTAGAGTGATTTGCTGCTCTCTAATATTAAATGTGGCTTTTATTTAAAAGACTATGATATCCTACATACGAAATAACCTGAGGCTGCATAGATTTGGAACTTGCACACCTCAGCACAGTGATCACGGAGTCTGGTCCTCTGATTTTTTGGTGACGGGGCTGGGGGTCAGTGTGTTTGACTAAACAATTACTTACCTTCCTGGGAAGAGTAGAAGGATATAAGGGTATATAGGCTGAGGCTACATTGGGCAAAAGGCCACTTTTATGCCTTGATGCTGCTGTTACAGATCAGCTAGTCCAAGGTGAAGACAGGCTCCATTTTATGCTAGCATGTTTGGGGAATAGTTTAGCTAATAAATTGTGGGATTGTTTTTTTCATTTAGAATTGCTAAAAGTTGATGTCTACCTTTGGCCAGATCATTTTCAAATGATACAAATTGCTATAGCCCCACCAGCATCAGCATGTACTGGCTGAAGACCTCGCTCTCATCTTGACTGATGCTGTTACCGGACTGCAGCTTTGCTATATTTCTTATATGCAAAGTTTGTTCTCCTCTCTTGAATCTCATATAGGACTCTCATCAATGCAAACAAGTTAGTTAGTTTGTCTTAATTAATGTTATAATTCCTGGTATCTGCTGTAATGTTTACACTTGAGAAGACCAATTCTGGCTTATCTAAAGGAAAGCTAGGAGACAACTTGATTATGGTTAGTGAGTGATACCAAGGTGGGTAAAAGGTCCTACCAGACAAAAAAACCCACCCCTAAAACATACTGTTGAGCAGACACAATCTCATTAAAAGAGATTAAATTCATCACTTCAGCATTTAATGGTGTTCCAGCTTGGAAACTGGCAGACAAGGTTTTTGTATGCATTACGCAGAAGTCTCCAAGTACGAATTCTTAAGGGTTTCCTTCAGTGCTTCTTCACGTATTCGCAGCCTCCAGAGATGACTGCTGCCTTCTTTGTTTTAGAGAGGTGTCTTTCACATACATAAAGCATTCGTGCGAACGCGAGTTGTGAAGACAAATGCTGTTAGCACTGGCAGAGAGGGCCTGACACAGCAGCTTGAGAGGCCATGTGGTGGAGGTGTCAGCATTCGCAGAAATAAGAGTTCTCAGTACGTGAGGTCAGCAGCAGCCTACCTTTGCAGGTTGCCAGAAGGTTCCCTATGAGTTCAGATGGGCTAAAGACCGACTTGGTAAGAAACCTGTTCTACCTTCCTGATTTGCAAGTACGTTTCCCTGCACTTGTCTGTTTTCTTTGGAAGTGTCTCTCTCAAATATTGGGATATCCTGATATTGCTCTATTCATTAACCAACTGGAAACAGGGGCGGGGGTGTAGCTGCTCTGCCTAAAACGTAGTCGGGGCTTTTTGTCGTGAAGCGAGTACCTGGCAGGCTTCGCAAAGGGCAATACACGATTCCTTCCTAATGCAAAAGCAGCAGGAGCCAGGCATGTTAGTGGGGAGGCAGTGCCGCTGCGACAGAGGGAAGAAGAAGTTGCTGACACCCAAAGAAACGAGAGAGGGTGTGATAGGAAAGAAAAATATTTTGAGAAATTTTGTTTGCAAGTGGGGGCCGAATGGCTGTTAGAAAACCGGGGCATTAAACTTCTCTCATCTTCTCTAAGAAAATAATTTCCAAAGGGTGGAGCTGTAAAATACCTCAGTATTACAGTTAGCATTTCAGTAAAATATTGTTGTAGGACAGAGGTCTCTGCACATGAAATCTCTTCTGACTTCTTATCTCTCCAGAAATTTTGCACCTTCTTCATTAAAGGGATCGAAATTCAGCCTGGAGTACATACATGTCAGCTGGAGCTGTAAATGCTTCCAGTTTCATGTCAGAGAGTTGCAATTTTTCTTAGGGGGGAAAGGGGCCATGAAATTTCCCGTGGAGAGCAGGAAGAGCATGTGAAGGAGCCCTGTGTCTCCCGAGCATAAGGGTCATTATGTGAAGGGTATGATGCCTGTTAGGGAATTGCTCCGAGGCTGGTGCTGCTTATCCCATTTCTTAGAGGGAAGGAGGGGAGGAGGTGTGTGTGGGGGTGAGAGACCAGGCATGGTGTGCAGGATGCTCCTGCAGAGGAAGGCACACATGGAAAGGTCCAGGTAGGAAGGCATTAAGGAGGTCACCTCCTGGAAAAAGGGGCTCTTGTTTCAGAGAGGAATGCGCGAGCGGCACGGTGTGGCTCTCAAAGCAGGCTTCAGCTTTCATCTCTGTGCCGAGCTTTCTGCTTCTGCGGTCTCAGCTTTCCACGGGCTCTGTGCTCGAAATCCCCATCTGCGAACAGCCTGGTGGGACGGGAAGCTCTGCAGGGCAGGGGCTGTGTCTTGTTATGCAGCTGGCACCGGGAAACCCTCGGTTTGCTGGGCCTCTGGGCATTATTGTAAGGCGGATAGTAAATAAGAATATTGACATGATTATTTTTTAAAGCGGCAGCTTGGCAGACTACAGAAGAAATATGTACAGATAAAGCGACCTTGTGATTTTGAAAGCGAGACCCATTGTTTGTTTTGAAACACATTGCCTCAGTGACCCTGCTAGTTCTACAGACATGTCCTGCCTGGAAATGCCAAAACAGGTTGTACGCTATATTTTTAACCAAGTTAAGGTTTTGTTGAAATAAAGAATATCAATCAAAGGCTGTTAGGCCAGAAGGCCACATTCCTTTGGCTGTTGTTGATTTCACCAGTATCTTTTGTCTGAAAGCCTGTGCTGACAGGGCATCAGAGGAGAACTCCTGGGGTGAGTGGGGATGAGTGAGGGGAGCCACAAGTATCCGCATCCCTGTCAAACGGGTGTCATCGGAGGTCAAGTTCTCAAGCTCCAGAAAGGACCCTCCAGCTCCCAGTGATTAGTCAAGGGGAGAGCCAGACACCCTTCACGGCACAGAAACAACATTATATGGAGCGTGACAAGGAGGAGTGGAATATAATGCATGGGGGTGTGCGAGGGAGGTGCTGTTCACTGCTCTGGATCCTCCCTTTCACCACAGGAAATAGTCTAAATGAGACTGATGTGTCTGACCATCGTATTGAGGTCCCTCAAGCACATGTTCTTGTCTTGGTTAATTGCAGCTTTTTTCTTTTTTTTTTTTTTTGTGTCCAAGTCTGGGTAAATTTCCTGGTAGATTCAAGCCCAGGTGAAATTGTAGCTTACTGTATGTAGTAGAACAGAGCTGGGTGATTTTTCTTTCCTCTCTGTGGAAAATGGGAATTTTGCTGAAAAAATGTTGTGTTGTTGGGTAGAACTGTTCACATTGCTGAAAAGTTATTTAGAGATAAAATATATTAAGATACACTGAAAAAACCCAAGGGAAAAATATGTGTCCCTTATTTTATCCAGTAGCATCCAGGATGTGGGAGAGACAAGCTCAAGCCTCTCCTTTTCCAGAGGTGAGGTGATCCTAAATCACTTTCCATTGTAATTTCATTTTATGGGTATTTTTGGTAAATGATATTCATGTTTGCTCCTATGAGAGCCATCCTGCTCCGTCAGGGACACTTAAATATTTACCAAGTTGGGGGGCTGGGGAAGGGAAATTGAGGGTGAGTAAAAGTGATCACCAGCCTGCCTTGAGGACACGTACCAAAGAGTACATTTGAGTCACAGGCTCTGATCCCTTGCCTGTTTGTTTAGGCAAAAAAGGACTCAGGTCAGCAAAGGGATTGAGAGTAGCTTTCACTCCTCCTCTCCTGGTGAAAGCACTGCGGTGGTGAAGGCATTGCCCTGAGATGTGTGTCTCCTGAAGCAAAAAGAAGGGTCTAAACAAGGGTTAGGCAGTTTGCCTGAGCAGCCACACTCTGTGTGACTGGAAAATGGGGGACACAACTACTTTCTCTCCCCAGCCAATGTTTCTCACCATTCACTTTATTTTTCTTGTCTGATTTGGGGAGGGGGTGGTGTTGGTTTGGGGTTTTTTTGGGTTGGTTGTTTTTTTTTTTAAACTGAAAAGTGAGAATGTCCTGTTTCAAGTCTAGAGTCCTGTATTCGCTGCAAGTTGAAATGTTTTCTTTCTGACCGGGAGAAAAAAAGCAACTAGCAAATCATTATCTAAACTAAAATCAGTCCTGCTCCTTGCCTCGGCTGGGAGGGATGGAAGGAATTTAATGTCACCACTTGTCAAGAGGTCACCTGGCTTCCTCAGCCCGTAAATACCTGTGGGGATGCTTCAGCTAAAGTTGAGAAGGAAGTGAGTGGCTCAGACGGAGAGGGTCTGTCGGGGAAAGGTGGGATTTTACAGATCCCTGAGGCAGGGATGGTGGGGGGGGGGTGAGGGCTGGAGACCACAAGCTCACTCTGCCCACTGTCTCACTTGGGTCTCTGTTGAGACAAGGGGTTGAATCCAGGGATCCCAGGAACTTGTCAAAACTTAGGAATGTCCATGAAAATTTTTGCTTTTGAGGTATAGGCAATTCTGATTTTCAAAAAAAGGAGAAAAAAAAAAAAGAGTCCTTAAGAGTATTACCATTGTCACACTTCTTTTTATTCTAAAACTTTAACTGAGGAAGAGAGAATTTTAAAAAGCTGTCCGGAGCTGTAGAGACATCAGCGCCAGAGGCACGGACACAAGCCAGCATCAGCTGCATCTTGTTCTGATGTGCTGCACAATGGACTAACCTCAAGGCAACAGTTTTGTTTTAGCAGCTGAGCAGCTCTTTATTCTGTGAACTCTTCTCTCTGCAGTTATCCGTGGCTTCTCACATTGCATTGTTATCCGTGGAGTTGTGTGGATGTGGCATGTTAAAACACTTCTGCGAAACACCTTTTCAGCAGAGCACGTGGAGTGATTGAGACCAGAGGAATTTCAGAAATATACTAATGTAGAAATTCAGAACTACAATAAAATTCTCTTGCTGCAAGTAGCAACAATGAAACCATATTTTTTTTTCTTTCCTAGAGGGATAAAAGCTCTTTTGTCCTTGCTCAAATTAAAAATAAATAAATAAAATAAGATCTGTGAATTCTAATCACCAGCACAGGGCTCTTTTTTGCATATCCCCACTGATTTTACAGGAATCTCTCCTGGTTTACAGCATAACGAAGACCAGCAATTTCACCTTGATGACTACCCTACAGCATGGCTCTTTTTGTCCCACTTTTTGTGCTCACTCACTGTTTGATGCTACCAGACAATATGCATTTCCTCAGTTTTCATGTCTTTTGCCTTGTTCACAGTGTCCCTTTCCCTGACTTTGACTAAACCAGTGCCTTGGCTGCAATTACTTGCAGTTTATTGGAAACATCATTGGAAGAGGCGGCACTGAAGGAGGAACCCTGCATCATCCTTACTTTGACTTTTAGGAGAAGGCAGCCAGCAGCTGGTCAGACATTGTCAACAGCTCAGCGCTTAGAGAAAGCAGCTGAGGCAGAGATTCAGGGAATCTCTTGGTGTCTCCTATCCCCTTCTTGAAGATTTTTCCCCACTGTGCTCTTTTTCAGCCCTTGCTGCCCTCTCTTTTCCTTAGACTTCCCATCTCCTCCCTGAACCTCACCTCTCCCACACATGCTGACTGGCTGCTCTCTGCATTGCCTGGGGTCTAGGGGATGACTGATGCTGCCCAGCTCCTTTTATCACAGCACCTCAGGGCACTTGGAGGAAGGAGAAAAAGATAAGCCTTCGATAAAAATACCTAAAGGAAAAATTCACTGTGGTTTGAGGACCCAATAAAAGCATTTTGATTTTTAATTACTGAAATGCATTCTTGCTCATGTGTGGCATATTGGCTGAGCCTGGAAATAAAAGGTCCCAGTAGATAGCTGGAGGTGAACCCCACAAAGCTGGAGGGACCCAGCCCAAGGACCAGATTGGAGGGGAAGAGCACAGATGCATGGCAGTTACCGCTGCTTAGTTATTTTATGATTGTTGTTTGCACGGTGGCAATTGCATGCATGCTCTTAGCCTGTGGCAAGCTTGAGGTAAACCAGGTTATGCTAAACCTCAGAGGAAGGTGGCAGAGGTTAAACACTTTTCACCTCATGCTGGCCAGGGAGTAGGAGCATATACGCAGACCCAGCTTCCTTGGCTCAGCTGGAGTGCTTTATTCTGCCATGCTGTGGTGGTCACTGGTGATGTTTGAGACTGGTCCATGAATTAGTTAGAAAACCCAACAACCTGTGACGACTACTGCCACTTATACATTGTCTGCCACATCAAGGTTAGCATGCCCAAAGCATGCAAGTGAGTTATGAGACCAAATTCAATTTACAGTTAGACTTTGTGGCTCCTAACAGCTTTATTTTGGGAAATTAGATTTTGGGCCAAGATTGTTCTTTTCTTTAAAGTCAGAATTGCTTAGCATGAAAAACAATGGGATACAAGCTCCTGAGTTACTTAGGTAGCTTTGAAAGCATTACTAATTTATTTCCTTCTTTGAGGGAGTGTAAAGAGTGACAAATCTGCTTTCCAGACAAAAGGAGTTTCAAGAGTACATGTTACAGAATAAGACACCGCAAAACAAAAGTAGCTTTTAAGAGTGTAACTAGCAATGCACCCAGCTGAGGGGTGGTCTCCAGATCTGCCACACCCGCTTCAGCTGGAGCTCTTAGGAAGTCAGGAAAGAACTTGCCTGAGAGTGGGGAGAAACTGCCTGCCAGAGACACCAAAACTCTTGAGCTAGGTTCTTGCTGGTCCTCTGCTCCTGCAGATACTTTCTGCAGCAGCAGTGCTCCTGCAAGTTTTAAAAGTGCTCAGCTCCTCAGAGGTGGAAACAGCACAGGAAGGGTGTGATAATCAAGAAGATAATCTAGAAGGCTATTTCCAACCACCATAATGGAAACAGGTTTCCATGACCTGCTCCTTCTTTATTACTGTGCCTTTGGCCTGACCTGGCACAGGGACTTCACCGCTGGGAACATGGTACCCAGGCTGGCAGGGATCCCAGGGCTTTTGGAAGAGGGGAGAGATTTTGGCTACTGCTTGTAGTGGCAAACCCATTGCAGAAGGGGGAGCCAGTGCCTTCTCAGCCTGGCACCTCACTTTCCTCTTCCCCACTCTCACACCCACAGAAGAAATTGAGAAGGAGGAAAAAACCCACTGGAGTGGGTTTAGGAATATGGGTGTGAAGATCACTGGCTGCCAGACTCCCAAACACATCTTTGAACCTCCTCATGGGGCCAGCTCCCTTACCTTCAAAGGCCAGAAGATGACAGCTCCCTTGGGCAACCACAAGAGGTACCAGCTGATAGTCTTGTGACTACCTAACACAGGTGCTTGTTCTCCAGGCATCATCCTTGCAGGGTGTCAAAGTTGTAGGAATGTTTCCTCTGCAGTGCACAGACCTGAGCTGGCTTGCATGGACATGGTTCAGCAGGAGGCACCTCCAACAGCCTTAACATCAAAACAAACAACACTCATGGAGAACCACTCTGATTATGCCCTTCACCCGCACACTTCATAACTATCACCCCTTTTACTTCCCACTGTAGTTCATCATGACTGAAACTAAAGGCTAGGGAGATACCACTAATGAGGTGAAGAGAGATGGACCCTATCACATTTTGCACATATGTAACTAGCAGGTTTAGTAGAGCACCAAAAGAAAACATACAGTATTACATTAGCCAGCTTAAAAAATGCCCAAACTTCCAAAAATTATGTTATTCCCCATGAATGCTATGGTATGTGTTTGCCTCTCCACGCCTCACTCAGAAGGGAGCTGTGGCAGGGAGATACTTCAAGGAGATTGTGGTTTATATTACAGCTGCTAAGATAACCAGGAGCTTTCAAAAAGAATCTCAGCTAGCACGGCTTGTTTTACAATACCAAACTCCAAGGAGGGGGGCAGGGGGAGGGAAGTAAGTTTGTTTTCCACGCTGCCTCTTTATCTTGATGTCAAATATATCCCCTGGGAAAGGAAAACATTTAACCAGCAGATCCCATGGACACACACTCACATGAACACATGCGCCTTTTTCCCCACTAAGCCACCGTGGTGGCTGGAGCATGGCACTGCTCAGTCTACTGCTGCTGCCAGAGAGCTGGAGGTTTGGTGGGCAGGGAAAAGCCCAGGAAGAAGATGCTTCTGGCGTGACACTTACAGCCACAGGTGCTGGTGCCAGGCTGTCATCTGGGGTGACAAAATCCATGAGCCGCCCGAAGCAGGTGAAGTGATGGTTTGCTTATGTTCGAGAGCACCTCCATGAGGGAAAGGAATAATTGTGGCTGGAGAAGACCATTTAATCACATAGACAAAAGCATAACAAAGCCCAGTCATTGTAAGGCTCCCCGGATAGCTCACGTCTGAAATCAGATGCACATTTTTACAATGAAGGGCATGAACTGCTGGCACAGTTTCTCAGGAGAGGGCTGAAGGGGTCTTCATTGCCTCCCTGGATTACTGTAAATTATTTGATCTATTTCAGCCAGAAGCTCTAGCCTTAATGCCAACATTATTGCTTGGATTCTGGAGTCTTAGAAGATCATAATGAAACCTCCTGGTCTGAAAATCTGTTACACGGCACGTGTTGTGTTCTGCTATCTTATGTATGAGAAGCGTATGCAGATGCAAGCAGTCCCCTCATTATTCCCCAGCCTGAGTGAGGAGCTGTGTCCCCAGAGATCTGGATCAAAGCTCTGGTGGCCATGGTGTTTAAGCAACCATAAGTGTGGAACAAATGCAAAGGACCTGTCGTGATTTTGGTTAAATTGGTAAAAAGCCTATCCTAGGTCAGAGCAAATGCTGCAGCTGCTAATGTGGAAGCCAAACTTGCTTCCTGATGGGTGAGCAAGGACAGAACTAGTGTGCCTAAAGAATATGAGTATGCTTGGGGAGACACCTTCCTGCACAAAAGGTAAATAAATAAGCTGAAAACTCATTCCTGAGCTAAGATCAGAGAAGTAGCTAAGTTATTTACATAAGCATATAATCCTTTCATGCCACCTTTTCAGTGGTAGGTAACTAGAAAATGATATCAAAAAGAAATACAGAGCTTAATGAACTTACCTATGCTTTGGAGAAACAGTAAGTTCAAATCTGTGTCTGGGTTTCACAGAAGGTTATTGACTTAGTGTGAGGTTGACACATATTTCCAGCATAAAATTTAACTGTGATTTGTTCTACATTGAAGAATGCACATATCACCAGACTCTGTGTCTTGGGGTCATCACTGCACATACCTCATCTTTACATCGTGTCTCTGATGCATCCTATTTTTTGAGTAGGGAAGACTGAACGTAAGGGGCCTGGTTTCTCTCTCCCTTGCACACACTTTACACCAGTGTTGCTCCATGTTCTGTGGAGCTGTGCTGCCCAGGTCTAGTAATAGGAAGAAAGCTTTGTTTACAACTTGGGAAATGCAGAGGAGCGTTCTTTTGAAGGGCTTTATGACTGTCTGGGAAGACAGTCAAAATTGCTCAAATTGTGATTATTAAAACAGGTAGAGCTGCAAATCCACCATGGTGTCTTTCAGTCCTTGCCTCTGTGTCCTCTGCACCCACCGACTGGGCCATGAAGTATTCTTCTTCGCTTAGGTCTTCTCTGGGAGACCTCGTGGTTTTCAGTTACTTCAAAAGAGCTTTCAGCAGCCAGTGAATTGGCATGGGAGGTGTGACTGATGACTGCGAGGGATCCACTTGATGATGCCATTCACAGCAACAGGGCTAAAAGTCTTGTGGTCATGGCATAGGCCAGAAAAGAGCATTGTGATTATCTGTATGGTGCAGGCTTTAGAGCTTTCTTCTGTTCTGCAGAAAGATAACTGAAAGCAAAGCTTTTAGACAACTGAAAGTCTGAAGAAAGACTTCAGACAACTGAAAGCAAAGCTTTTAGAAAAAGTCAGTCTTGGTTTAGAAACGTATGATGTTGGAGTCTCTAGCAGTTCCCTTTGCAGGGGGTTGCCATTATTAGCCTTGAGGTTATGTCTCATTTGTTAAGCTGGCCTTGCTTCCTGTTCCAGCCATTGAATCTCATTACGGTTATGGATGAGTAAAGAAAATTTTACTGTCAGAACTCTTGTCCACAATGCCTCTTGTTCTCATCTCTTTTTCCTTCTCCCAAGGTCTTTTCTTCATGTTGGTTTCCCATCATCTATTCTCTTCTAAGTATCCCAAACCATTTTCCTTAGTATAATCAGTTAAAAAGAAACATATAAAGTTCTTAATTAACAAAAACATGTTTCCAAAACAAGTTATTTTATTTCCTATTCTGTTTTCAATGGCACTGTCACTTGACTATTTCCCTCTTTTCGTTACTCATTCCTTCTCCTCCTCATGTGGAAAGACACACAACTCATACTACAGCATTTTTTTTTGGCTCCTGTCCCTGCTTGGGCACTCTTGAAATGAAACCAAACCCAAATTCACCTATTAGACTTCTCTCACACTCAGTATTTTTCTTTTTTTTTTTTTTTAACTGTTTCTAGAAATGGGGCCAATACTTCAGAAAATGTAAATCAGCACCAGCTTTTTGCAGCCAAATGGTTTACACTTAGAACAAGGGAAATACAATCACACTTGGTTTCTGTGGGTTTTCTGTCTAGGCAAGAGTGTTCCATTTCCATCAAGCTTGATGAACTTTTGATTATTTTCTTTTATTTCAATGGATAAACACATGGTGGACCAAAATCCAAATATATCCCCAACACCCTCTCATCCACTAATTTTGTGACTTCATTAGACTACTTGCCATCTGAAGTCCATGGTGTCACTATGCGCTCTGTGTCAGCAGAGGATTGGTTGCACCAGATGTTTTATACATGTTCACAAGTGCCAGGAGCTCTCTTTCCTGCCATTTACCAACAGTTTATACTCACAGGATATTCATTCCTTTACAGAAAACTCAGGCTTATTATATATCTTCTAGAGTTGATGGCACATTTTGAAAAGGAATTCATTGTTGCTTATTTTAACTCCACAATAACTTTCTTCCTCTTTGTCCTTGTTTGTTAATGGATTTCATTCCTCCCTAACAGTTAGTCATCTGTGAATGCCTGAATTAGCTGGAAGGTTTTTTCCTACAACTGGTAGTCATTTGGAACCTTTGACAATGAGTATTAATAGAGATGAATGTAAACTTTGGCATTTTTAATGCTGTTATTATTAATAATTTTTTGTACTGCAACAATGCCAGGGGACCTTACCCAGGTCAGGGTCCCCTCTACACAGCTGGCACAGGCCTTACAAACTTTAAGAAAAGGCGTGCTGAATGCACAAGAGGAATGAGTGTTTGGGTGGGACGCAGTGATATGTCACAAAAATATCAAGATAGTTTAGTACATTGAGTGTATCTCAGTACCTCTGTATTCTCCCCCACCTCTTTGTCAGATTTATCTTGTTGACGTGCATGTGCCTTTTTTTTATCCCTTTATGCACCTCTGAGCCAGAATTGGTATGACACAAACCCATTCAGAAATACCTTTTTGAAAGTACACATGATTTCTGGCTGGGGAAATGTTTGCTAATTCGAAGAACTTTGCAATACCAGTGTGAATCATGGATTTTCTTATTCCTCAGCACAAACAGTGATTTGTCCAGAAGGCTCTAAATTAATTTTGCCATGTATATTCCCCATTATCTAGTGACAGCATGAAAGAATGGAGAGCCAGCGGTAGCCACTTGATGAAGATGTTTGCTATGTGAATTAACTTGTTCAGGAACATTGTCTGAAAGTTGTAGGAAATGGGACTAGCTAATAAAACAATGGCCTGCTAATTAGGGACTATCTTTGTCTTAATGGATACTATTGCAATGATGTCCAGGGAAATAGCATTAAAATTAGCCATTCCTAGTTGATTTGCTACTTCTTTGCTAGTGGTTTTCTTCTACTTTGGTGGTCTTGGCACAAGTAATCACAAAGACATATTGGTTTGTTCTTGGTTTTAATTTTGTCTGTTTTGCAGGTGAACTCAACTTGAGCCTCCATTAAAGCATCTGTTAAGAATCTGCAGGATACCAATGTGCTTGTAGTAGTCAAACCTAGTACATGTAGTCCATGATGCGAAGTGTATTTTAGGATGAGAGGAAATGGCCTGAAGTTGTGCCAGGGGTGTTTCAAATTGGATATTAGGAAAAATTGCTTCACTGAAAGGGTTGTCAAGCACTGGAATAGGCTGCCCAGGGAAGTAGTGGAGCACCATCCTTGGATCTATTTAAAAGGTGTGGTGCTTAGGGACATGGTTTAGTGGTGGACCTGGCCGTGTTAGGTTTGCGGTTGTACTCAACTATCTTAAAGGTCTTTTCCAACCTAAATGATTCTATGGTTCTATAAGTACGGACATTGCAATGGCAAATTTTTCACATGATGCTCTTCTACTTAGTGGTGATGTTCTTCAGTTCATCGCATAATTTGAGCTATTGAGAAAGAAGTGTGTAGCCTAGGCTAATCATATACTGAGAAGTGCATTCATGCCTTAGACATTTATCTTTGAAAAGAGCCAGTCACACTCATAAGGTCCAGGTGCCTCCTTGCCTCTCTTGTGTTCAGTGTGTTCAGGCAACTAGGATATCCCCTCTCTACGCTTCCAGATTAGCAGCAAGAGCACCATTGCCCTGATACATAAAAGGAGAACACACTGCCCTGGATATAGTGCTGATGCAGAAAGGGTAGATTATATTTGCTTTCTCCTTGTGTTTTTGTTATAACTTTAAGTCCAAGTACATAATGAAAATTTTTGAGAAGCTATTTTTCATTTCTTTGCATATTTCTGGCAGGAAATAATTACTATATTCAGATGTGGTTGTAATGGTGATCTCTTTGTGAAGATGCACTTACCTTGTCTCTGCCTGGTTTATGGACTGCCTGTGGTTCTTCTCAAAACACCAACAAGGGATTTAACATCCAGTAGGATCTCCAGGCTGTTCGTTCAGCTGCAAAATCTTGTACTGTGTTGAAAGAGCTCTGGACTTCAGAGTCTAATTACTTTGGAGAATTACAGCAGCTCGGTGTGCAAAGAGAACACACTCAAGTACATGTGAAAAACATCTCTGGGGATTATTGCATTGTATGTGCACAGGTATCTCTCTACTTTGACATCTTTCAGAACAGTTGGTAACATATTTTAAATGGAGAACGTTGCACTACTGTGCTTGTGAATAAAGCTTCTTCTTTGCCCCAAATGGTAAATGGATCTTGTGTCTGTTTTTTCCTATATTATCAGATTTGTATTATTTTTTAAAAATCAAATTGTTCATTCACTTCTGTGACTTCGTAAATCATTGTGGAAATTTCAGGAAGCCTCTTTTTAACACTCCTTAATTCTGACATTTGTACCTTAATTTTGGAAAACAGTTGCTAAGTGAGAACAATATATAAAATCCTTCTGTAACAGGATTTAAACACTTTATCCATGCATTAACATAGTCAGGCAGCTTAAAAATTATATTCTTATGAGTTACTTTGGCAAAACGTCTATCTGGAATCATTGGTTTTGTGGTGATTTATCTACTCTAGCTATTTGTACTGGATTTAAAAGGGAGCGCCTTGTTCTTACACTAATTGCCAGTCATTTATTCCAGGGAAAATACTTTTATAAGGATAAGGGGCTAAAGGCCAACTTTTCAAAGGCATGTAGGCGCCTAAAGATGCAGATAGGCACTAGGAAGCTTTTCTGAAAGCATTGAGGCAGCTGAGGTGTTCTTGAAAAATCCTGTGGGTGTTTGGCTATGCCTTTAGGTGCCCACATACCTTCAGTCTGTTCCTAAGATTTTTTTTCTCTGGCCAAAGAAGAGGTCTCCAGAGCTACTGCAACTCAAAAGCTCCCTGAGATAGGTATGGGGAGCACAGAAATTGCTTCCCCTTCCCTTCTTGCCATCCCAGGATTTGGTTAAACCGAGCCGGGTGGGAAGTCTGCAGGAGCCTCAGAAATGTCATTTATAGGCCATAAAACTTGAATCCTGGGATTTCTCACAAAGGCTGCTTTAAATGGCATTACAGCACAGTGACTCTGCCAGGAGTTACTCTGTGAGGGACTGTACAGCATCACATCACTCTAGTACACACAGCATTGCAACGAACACACAGTGAGCAAAGCCTTGCAGGCTGGCCCCTCGCCCACCCGGTGACACCTTTCCTTGGGCAGGTTTCTCACCTGAGCCATGAGGTTGGCAGCTGGCTCCCTACACCTGGGTGTGCAATGTGAGCTGCTGTACCTACCGCCGCTGGTGGGACGTGAGGCTTCGTGCTCCCCACCAAATGCAAAGCCATTGTTTACAGTGAAATTCAAATGCTCACTGGTGGGAACAATGAGAAAATGTAAATGTTTATACACGGCATCCCGCAATCTACGATAGTGATAAGCAAAACAATTGTTACATTTTTTAAGGAAGCCTTAATAAATATTTATTCTTGGTACCAGTGTGCAAATCATTTACATGGGTACACTGTGATTCCAGCTACATTTGAGATGTCCCCTTCAGAGCTACAGCTTCCATTCAACATGTGCTTTAGCTTAACAAACCTCAAACCAAAAGAAGTAGCTCTTTTCCCTAATACTGTTGTAAGGTAATGACTCATTTTCATTTGAGTGCTTCAGCATCCTCCCAGAAACGTTAATGCCTGGAAATTCTGTGCTCCATGCATACCACATATTATACTCAATAATTATTATCCTCCTACTGCAGAGGAACTTGTTGGTAAGTCAATAGGATCTTCAGATTGTTTAAACTCTCCTAATTGTTAGCAGATCCATACTAATTTAGATGCGTGAAGGTCTAACTGATATCTGCAGTCATGGGTCTGCTTATGTAGTACAAGTCTTTTAATACAGATCCTTAACTTGTAATGGTAAAAGCCAGAGCAGTATAAAGAGAGGAAGACAGGAGAATGAACACAGAAGACAGGTTAAAAAAAATACCAGATTTTCTGTTGTCACAGAAGTGAAATGAATCATGTATCTATACTCCATATAGATATCAGAGCATAAGAAGATTGTAGAAAGAGGAGAACAGGAGCTTAGTATCATTCTTGGGCTAATGAGGCCTTCCTATCCCTCTGCTTTCCTGCCCATGCCCCAGAGAGGGCACCGACCTTACCAGTAGAAGTTTAGAGTTCTGGCTGAGAAGTGCTAGATCAAAACAAGGTGCTGCTAATGAAAACTTACAGTTTCTTAGAGACTCGTGTGGTGTTTGGGGGTTGTGTTCGAAGGCACTGGTGCTACAAACAAACTTCATTTTTCTCTGAAAAGTCAGGGTTAAGAAACAGGTGAAATTTTGAGGCTTGTAGATGGACTGGTGTTCTCATCTATGCTGAAAATACGTGATGCTATATTTAGATGATGGTTGATTTTTTTTTTCTGGATTGTTGTCCTGTAAAGGGTGTTTTTGAGCTATTGTGAAATTTCAGAAAACACAAGAATTTCTATGAAGTATTTCAAAGTTTTCCTCAAAGAGAGACAGTTCTCAGATTGTATATACTGCGTGTGCGACCATGGGCCACCACTTTTGGGAAATTTGAATTTATGGTTGCCAAGATACGAAGACCAGTCCAAGTTCTTCCAGCACACACAAACCACTTATGTGTCTGTGTGTACAAACCCATCTGCACATGCTTCTTTATGTGTTTGGCTTTGGTCTTTTTTGAGAGGAAGGAATATAATTCTTGATGGCCCCTCCTTGACAGGGTTTTCCAGACCTTACTAATGCCTCCTTTGTTTTTGAGCACCTACACACAGAGAAAAATTAGCTTAAATGATCGCAGCCAGTGGCTTGGCATCAAGTTCTTTTTCAGTACAAGGATAATGATCAAGTAAAATATATGGTATGCATGGAGAACAGAACTCCCAGGTGTCAGTTATTTTCCTGAAAAGAAAGTAGGGGAAAGGCCAAAATCTCTTTGACTTTTCATATAATCTAAAATCTTTAGCAGGCTAAATAATTTTGAAAATTGAGGTTTGAATTCTAGTTCATCAGTTTTTGGAAACATGTGTGTCTGTAGGGGATGGTTCCTGGGATATATTTATTCACTTGCTTCTGATATTGCTCCTTAATCACCAGAAGATGAAGCAAAACTCCATCCTTCCCTAGCTTTCAGCACAACTGTGAAGTTTGCCAACATCACTAAGCTTCCAGTCTTACTTTTATCAGCCCTAACTTCCGAGACTTTCTTAAAGAAGTAATAGCACATAGTTAGGAAAATAAGTATTTGTATGTGATCGGTCATTTAATGCCTGAGAGTTAATCTGCAGTTCTGACTGTTTTAATGGAAAGTGGCTGATTTGGTGGCAGGAAGTCTAAATCCTGACTTGGCAAAGCTTTCTGTGTGTGCTTAGCCTTATGGGTACAAGAAATCACATTGTCTTTGATTAAATTATTTGTGAGTAAAGTTAAGCATCGAATGGTGTTGAATGATACATGAGGCTTATTGTAAGGAGAGAACGAGCTATGTTTCTTTGTTGTACCAGCTTCATAGCTTATAGCAAATTATTTAGGATTTTCTAAAACAATATTAACATTGGTGTGTTCTTCACAGATGTCATAGTATTCACTCTGACACAATTATGATGAAGGATGAGTCTGTGCACGTTCATTTCAGTAAAATACTTTTAATATTAGATTGCTTTTTCAGAAGTATGCTACCAAATGCAAGAAATGCACCTTACGTGACTCCTGATCTCTTAAATTTGCAATGAAGCATACAGGGTGACCACATGCAGGGAACCCACAACATTATTAACACCAACTGCATATCAGTTCTTATGTCTTCCCTTTCTCCTTGCTCAGTAAGACAGCACAGCTCTAAGAAAGCACTCCGGCTCTGAGCATGTTCCTCTTTCCTTTCTCACGTGTTTCTGTGTGGATTCCCTTCTTTTCTTTCATGGACTTTTCTTTCCTCATTCCACCATATGTCTTCTTCTGGTCCTCCTTTCCTTCTTCTCCCTCAGTAATTGGGTTCAACATGTGCACTGTTGCCGCTTTAACTTTCCTCATTTTGTCCTCCATCCCTTTTCTCATTTCTGTGGTTGTCTTATGCTCCTTTCCCTCTCCCTTCCCAACTTTCCCCAGGTTCCTCCAGCTTTTTAGCTCTTTTTTTCTTCCCACCCTCTGTCTCTCTTTAAAAATTTAATTGGCATGCTTTCTTCTAGCTGTCTTAGAAAGCCTTATTTTTTTTTCTTCTCTCTTTTCAACTTCTTTCCTGAATTGCAGTCACACCAGTTCTGCTTTCCTGACTGCAGAGTCATAGCAGCTGTGGTGCAGAAAAGCATCTGAAAAGAAAATGCTAATAGGGGTTTTTATAGTGTACAGTAAAAGGCTCTGATTTAAAAAATAATAATGCTACACCTCAAATGCTACCTCTAACCCAGACCATTGTTTCTTGAGAGCTTCCTTCTAGAGCATGTAGTAGCAAAGCAGAATACACAGCTTCATGTGCAATCTACCTGCCTGTCACAACCATAGGCAAAGCTTGAATTAGAGTTTTTCTTCACAGAGAAGCAGAGAACCTATTATGTCCATGTAATGGCATTTATTCTGTGCCTGATAACAAAATCATAATTAATGTGCAAGGCAGCTTTACAGAGGACCTGCCGATGTGTCAAGCACTGATAGTACATAAAAGCATCTCACCACATGCTTTCAGATCAAGCTGGTTCTGCAAACATTTCTCCATGAGCACTCATTAAAACCTGTATGTGAATTTGCTTCAGCCATGTTAGCATTTCATTCATTTCAGATTTCTGTGAGCATTCACAGTTAAGTTTATTTATCATGAACAATCAGCCTATATGGATTTCAACCTCGGGTAGGTCAGTATTTCCACATATGTACATTTATGTTCATAGGGAAAACGTTCTCCCAGCTGGAGACAAGAAACACATACCATAGACTCATCTGACCAATTACATCAAAGCAACTTATTTCCTCTAGCAAAGAGAGAAATCTCTTTAAAATAATGCAATAGTATGTAAATTACTAAAAAATTTCCCCAGTGTTGAATATTTTTGACCAGTATAGAGAATATGACCATTTGTTGGCAGGTATTCTGTAAGCAGTAAAGCACATTAAAGTAAATGTTTTCAAATTGCTTACCCATAGAGCTACTTTAAAAAGATGTTTGCTCCTACGAAAAGCATCGATGTAACGCGAATAAGAGTATTAGATGGACTTTTTTTCTGGTAATTCTCCTTGAAATAAGATCTACAGATGATGAAACAAATTCTGGGGGGTTTTTTCCTTCTCTTTTCTTAAAATATGAAGCTATTTTCTGGAAGAAGAAGAATGTTCAAATAAATGTCATCTATATGAAAATATACCATTTATAAAATATTTTATGTACTACAAAATATTTCTGTTTATCACCCCTTAAGGCTTAGCCCATAATAATTTCCTGTGTTCTGATCCCTATCAAAGAGAATGAGCCCTAACTTTTAAGACAATAAAGCTTTCATCTGCTGCCAGCCTTAGCCCACCCCTATGTCTTTTATGCCCACGGTGATTTAAACCTGCTCTTCTTGCACGCTCGGAGCTCCTTGAGTTGATGAACCCAAAACTGAAGACAAGCCATAGTAGTAGAGGACAGCTGGGAGTTAGGAGGCTTGGTTCACGTCCCACTGGTGTCTGAGCTGGTGGGATGTGGATGATGGGAAGGGATTTGGGCTGGCCTGATCTGTGACACAGGCCTCGTGCAGGAACACCACCTTCCTTTGCAGAGTGCCCCGGGAGGATGAGGTGGAAAAGGCTCTAATCGAATTCTTCCGGAGGTAGTTTTCACTGGCTCGGTGGGAGCTGTTTGCACACACAGATGCCGAGGAAGAAGTTGCTAGGTGTTTATTAACTCAGCCTGAAAAAGGAGGGAAAGGGGAGAGAAAAACCACCGAAGGGAAAATGCTGGTTAATAAGACAGAATACCACCCCCTGCTTTCTGCCGAAGCCGGGGTTGAGCAAGGTCCTTGTAAGCTGTCTGGTAAGTTTTAAAGGATGTTTTCCCTCTCTGTAACTGGTTGGTGTGTATGTGTGTTAGGAAACAGCTATTAAAATATTCAGTCAAGGGCTTAACCCTTGATTGTTTCTCTGTTTCAGCCCCCATTTAGTGAAAAGCCCCACAACAGGGGCTCAGGGGGCATTGTGGGGCACAGCCGAGTCCCTGCTGGACATCTCTCCCAACCTGAGGTGCAGCCCGGCCCGTGCAGCTTTCCTTCTGTGGGATTCGGTGGCATGCAAGGCAAGAGATCATTTGGGATGAATAGAGCCCTTGGCCTGTCGTTTAGGCCATCCAGCCGCTCTCTGTGTTCTTTGTCAGGGCCAAACAAGCTCCATATCATTACGCTGGCATTCGCTTGCCCAGTCTCATTATGAGGTGCATTAGCTGTGGGAACTAAATCCATGACAAAAAAAAAAAAAAAAAAAAAAAAAAAAAAAAAAAGAGGGGGTGGAATTGGCACACACAAAAAAAGGCTTTCCCAGCTCAGGCTAACAACTTGTGCCTATTAACTAAAAACGATCATTAGAAAATTCCCCCGCAGACTTAAAGCTTCAGCTAAAGCTCATTTCACGTATGTGCTTGCCCTGTTACATACCCTCCAATGCTTGGACGGGGACTGAGTGAGGGGCTTCCAGGCAGGCACTGTGCTGCCTTTAGAAGAAAGCTCTTTTCTCTCTTCTTCTTTCAACAATCACAGAATCATACAGAATCACAGAATGTCAGGGGTTGGAAGGGACCTCGAAGGATCATCTAGTCCAACCCCCCTGCCAGAGCAGGGTCACCTAGGTTAGGTCAATAATGGTTAATACCTGCTGTGCCAATAGGAGATGATAGGCATATAGTCTTAGGAGGGGAGGGATATTGGAGGACAACCATGTCAGGTTGGGTTGGTCACAATAAAATAAGTGGTTGCATAGGACTTCACTTTTTGTTATAGATACCTTTTATACAGGTCAAACCACAGAAGGATTTATTGAAGAATGTCTTCATGAACTGCATGTGGATAGGTCTCCCTAAAAAGCAAACTGTCTTTACAAACATCCATAAAAGCTTCCCTGAAATACACCTTTACCACAGATACAGCAAACCACAAGGCGAGAGGTAGATCCATGGAGGTCCCCAAGCTGCTTAGGAGTTCATGTTGAGTTTTCAAAGGGATGGGAATGTACAGACATGTCAAGTCAGGTATCTTGGTTCCTGAGGCTTTTGGTGGTCCTTGTGCGTTTGGCAGTGGGAGAGCTGGGCTCTTCTGCTGGTCCCTTGAACACGTTGGCTGGTCGGTTGGTTTCTCTGGGATTTTTGCAGGCCACAGTTTGTCAGTGGTCTGTGGGCCACAGGGTTAAAAACATTGCCCAGCTTAACACAGAAAATGTAACTAGGTAAGCAGCTCAGTTCACAGGCTTCTGATTACTTCTTTTTTTTTTCCTCAGAAGATGCTTTCTTCCTTAGTATTTCTTAACACTAAGCATGTTTAGGCTGTATGATAGTCTTCCTAGGAACTGACAACATTTTCTCTCCCTCAGTTGTGTGAAGATGAGCATAACACATCTCTGGAGAATACACTGCAGGGAACAGTACTGATAGAGAAAATAAATGACTAAGTCTTTCCCGCCCTTAATGTACATGCAGTGGTTCCCTTCTGGTTACCATGCATCAGAAAGAAGTTCCTAAACCCAGTGGTTTAAACTAGTGAAAAATAAACCCATCACAGCTGTTCTCTGTCCTAGGTTCCCACCATTGGCCAGTGTGATGAAGCAGGCAGCTACAGCAGAGAGCTTAGGGGTGGGTGCCAGGAAGCAGCAGGAGAGGACTTCTCCCCACAGAAAGGTGATTTGGAAGCTAATGGTGACCACAAGGCGGACAGGGAGGTATGTCACTGACCAGGGTGGAGTGCTGCAGCACTTGAAAGCAACGGGTCACAGGACTGAATGCAGGTGAACAGGAGCAGACAGCAAATCAGTGATGGCCAGACAAAACTGGAGTGATGAGGCAGGATCCAGGTGGAGTCAAGGTCCAGATCAGTGAGGTACATGGCTAGGTTTGTGCAAGGACCAAATCTGAGGGTTTGAGCTTAAAGACAGCTTCCAAGAGAAGAGGAGAGGTTCCCAGCTCTTTCCCACACAGCTCTTTCCCAGCAGTCAAACCCAAGGTCACACAGCCATACCACAGCTCAGATGGCCTTGGGCACAGGCAGCCAAAACCTGGTGGTGTGCACTGGGGCCAAACAAGGGGTTGGATGGGTGCTGAGGTAACAGTATTCTACTGCTTCCACCAACCTGCACTCATATGTGGTACACATATGAGGGACCCGCTCTGGCTCTCAACTAGCTTTGCCACAGCCCTAGCAACATCCATCCTTGCCCAAAATTTGCTTTTTCAGGCTGAGGCTGTATGATGGAAGCCCTCCTGCTGACACTCTCAGCTAAGCAAGCCTTTGGCTTTCTGCACTGGCATCCTTTCCTGATGCTCCGTTTGCTCAGCCAGGCTGTAAAGATGAATCTCTCTCAAAGAGATGTCCCATCCATATGGTAGACTAAGGTCATACTCGTGTGTGGCTGTGCAACCAAATCTGTGGGTATCAAAAGCAAGCTCTGTGATCTGCTTCCCTTTGGCTCGCCCCTTACCCTCTGTGGAGACCAACCGCGGCATGCACCTGGAATAGATGCAAATGTAGGCAATGTGCTGCTTGACCAACAGTCTTGTATACACCTCATTTGAACACGTGTCAGCAGTTTTACTGTAATCCCACTTTTATTCCGTGCTCCTGAGTATCATGGGCGATGCCAGCATGTGAGCAAGCAGTCTTAGCAGAAGGTTTATGGCTTCGTGTTTCCCCCCTGAGGGCATGCTTCTCCCAGATAAAAGTGTCTTTGGATCTGGCAGGCTGAAAAGAGGAACTCTTACGGTGCCCTGACTCCTCACTGAACAGATGGCAGGGGGAGAGCACAACTCACTGCAGGATCAACACGTTAGAAGGCTGGGATATTTAAGCAACTTTTCCACTGCCTCCTTTGGAGCGGTGCTGACGAGGTATGAAGATCGCAAATGGTAAATTCTTCTCTCTCCTATTGCAAAGCAGCAGAGGTCAGGTCCTGCTCAGACAAATGCTAGACTTTGAGAGAAGTTAATGAGCAAGTTTTCATCCTTTTTTTTTTTTTAGTGGTCCCAGTGATCACACACAAGAGTATTTGATGAGTTACAGACCACATAGTTAGGTTACCTTTAATCAAATTGGTAACCGAGGTGTCTGGCAGTGAAAAAAACAAGGCAGTATCAGTATCTGATTAGAACCTCAGAGACCAAGTGGCATGGACAGAATGCAAGCAGACCTGCTTCTCTTCGTTCTCCTCAAACTATCAGCTCATGCTTCCTCCCAAAGAAATTTAAGATTTTTGAAAAAATAGTGGGGGCCAGGATATGCATGCTATAAAGCCTTTCTCAGGGTACCAAAGGAAGCAAAGCAACCCATGGAAATTAAAAGAAAAGGAAGGAAAAGAAAAAGTCTGGTATACTGAACTGAGATGGGGTTTGGGTTTTTTGTCCTGAGTGTACAAAGCATCTTTTGGGTCTGCTGTCATTAAGAACTGCAGTGCGCTGTTAAAACATGTTGATTTCAGGTATTTACATCTTTCTGAAGCCCTCTTTTTTTTTTTTGAGGAGGCAATTTTCCTGTCTGAGGCTGGGAAAAAGTGAATTTTTTCATAGACATTTAGAATCCCAAGCACATTATTTTGTTACATACTTTTTAAATTAAAAAGTAACTTTTGCATTAAAAAGAAGGGATGAGCTGCTTTTTGCTTTGAGAATAATAAAAACTAGTCAAGATTTAACATTTTTCATAATAAAGACATTCACAGGTGTATTGCCTTCTTTTTGCTAACCTACTAAAGTCCTGGGCGTGGAGTTATGCCATCTCCCGCCCAGTGAGAATGTGCAGACAGAGCACATCTGCCAGGGTGGATTTTGCTTTCATACCAATGTAATTCTGAAGGTGCACTAGTGACTTTATTGGGCAGGGCGAGAGGAATGAACCCATTCGATTTAAGGTGCATTACTAGCACATATGTAATACACGTAAATACAGATGCTGGTTGCATGACCAAAATTTTCCTTCAGAACTTGTTCTTGATCGATCATGAGGTATTTTTCAGGAGTCCTGCTGTCTCTCCTTTGGCTGGTAGTTTTCATTTCTCAACATCCCTGACTGAAGAAAACCAAAGGTCCTTTTATTTTTGTCAAGTTTCACTAGTCCTAACGTACCCCAACTAGCAATATGGGAGTCCCTCAGAACTGTATTACATCAAGCTCTTTTATATGGTTGTCCAATGTACCAAGTTTAATGACGTCCTAGCCAGAGGCATAAGTTTACATGGGTTTACTGAGGTGTTATAAAAAGCTTTGGGCATCCCTCCCTCCCTCCGAGCGTTTGCTCATGCATCAGGTACTCCCACACCACATGACGCCTTTGTTGCCTTTTGATGCTGCATTGATCCCAGGGTACCAAAAGTTTGTGGAGTTTCTAGATCAAGCTGGTTTTACCATTTCCTTTCTTTCTTTTTATAAGCACGAACCAGAAAAGTTAAATTACTGCTTGCTTTTTTCAAAGGGACATACCGTAAAACACTTCCTTTAGCTACCACATTTCCCTTCATCTCCTGAGCTCGAGAGAGAACTGTCAGACAGCTATTCCAGACTGAGAAAACTCCTTCCAGAATATGATTCAAAAACCATGATTTGAGTGTTCTGTCCAGTATAAGACTAACTAAGGCAAAAGAAATAATTTAATTGACAAACCTGATTTGCAGTGGTGACCATCCATTTTCACTGAATTTCTGCTTCCGTTGGGAAACGTAGTTTCACTGATGTGTGTTCTTCTCAATGGTATCAGTTTTGTCTTGAGTATGGAATAGAATTTTTGTTTTCTGACTAGCTCTATAAATTGTCTCATTGACTTCTTTAAAATGTATCGGTATCAGTGTTGTGATCCATACACATATCCCTATGGTCAACGGAAACATTCCGCTGCAAATATTTGAACTCCAAGATGATTTACTGGAAAAATGTCATCAGAGCTAATGTTCCCATTCCCTGAGGAATGTAAATTCTACAATTAGATTTCTAAAGCAAATCACAAATGTGCATTCCAGCTGGTTCACGGAATTATTCTGCAGCGTTTGCTTAGAATGCGTCCTGCAACAAAAAATAAAGCTTTTCAATGAAAAGTTTGCTGTATTAATTGCTATGAAGACCAAGAATGAGGGAGCTGAAGAATTGAAAGAGATGTTCTGGGAACAGCGAATGAGAATTTGATGAAAAATTGCCACATTTTTTCCTGAAAACACAGAGATCTGTCTCTCAGGTAGATGCAAATCAGTCTTACCTCACAAATGCCAATTTAGATAGGTATCAGTCAATTAATAACCGTGACAGTAACTGCTGTTGATAGAAGCACACCTAATACAATTGCACAGGTCTTGCTTTGCTTATTTTTGCTTTTTTTCTTTTCTTTTTCATGATATGAACCACTTTATTTTGCCTCCAATTCAAAACTTGAGCTAATTCCAGGAATGTCTAAAAACACTCCCTATATCTTTTCTGCTGGGAAAAAAATCTCCCAACTTACTGTTAGCTGCCTGCTCCAAAAATAAAATGTACAGTACGTAACAAATTTGGTCTGACAGCATTTTCCCAGCTGGAAGGATGGAACTTTTTAATTGGTGTATAAATAAATAGAGGTTTGATCCTGCTCTTCAACATATTTTTTTAAAAAAAATAAATAATTGTCCTTGCCTGAAGTAAGCATAGGAACATGCTTACTATTTTGTTCCTTTCAAACAAAAACAGTAACAAAAAAGTCTTCTTCATTGAACACTGGTTGAAAGTTAGGTCTAAACACGCTGAAATATATGGAAGTCCTGCCACTGCTGAGGAAGACCCATTAAGTTCTCTGTGTCTCTTGACTTTCCCATACCATTTTAGTTCATAGCTCATAATTTCAAATTGCTTTAGTTTGACTCAAGAACGTTAAGTGTCGGTGAATCATCAAATAAGTATCTATTTAGCAAGAAGAAGCTCTGATGAATTTAAGTTTATCTTGCATTTTCAGATTAAAGAAAGTGATAATTTAGATGGGAGTTCACCTAGATAATTGTGTGATATTAATTTTCACTACATGAAAATAAATTGGGGCAAAATGCAGACATTGATCTGCAAATCCATGAACTGGAAAAAAAAGCACACATTGGTCCAAAACCACAAAATGTGTTTATTTGGTCCTCAAGTCAAATGCTGGGCACCCTGAGACTATAAAGTACTCATCCATACTGTGCCTTAGCTCTCCAGGTGCATTGTTTGCTTGAAGTTCCCTTGGCACTGAAGTGTTTGTAGTGGAGCATGTGCATCATACTCTCCCATCCTGAAGCTGTCAGCATCCCTTCCTGGGGTAGGCTTCTCACCCCAACCTGTCTCACCTCTGAGTACAAACCAGAGGCATACTCAGAAAAACTGGCAGGCAGGAGAAGCCAAACGGACTGATCATCCTGAGATGTGTCTTCTTTGTTCCTTCTAGCCCAGTAATTAAGTACTCATCTAGTGCAAGGAGGAGGTCTGTTTGGGAAAAAGTGGGAGAAATCAAAACCACATCTCCTGGAAAAGGAATCCAGAACCAAAAGCATTCAGTAAACATCTTGTTTTCTGGCCCCATCTGTGTGTAGTACATAGCCAAGTGGCTTGGAAAGGCTCACCCTGCCAGAACATGAGATAACTTAGTTGTTAGGGAACTCCCTCACTTCTATTTCTTGGGTGCTGGCACACCTTTTGTTAAAATATTTTGGTTTAAAGCAATACGCTAGCCCAGGCATGTAATATTTGTACGGAGCTTAACATGGTCCTGCCATAACACTTCTATCTCCTCCTGTGTGCAAAGTTGGACCAGAAATCTCATGAGAATGAGCTTACTCATGAGATATCTGCTAATTCTGGCTTCCGGTTATGCTGTAAATAGTATGAGAACTGCCTTTCTAGCAGTTTTAGGGAATTTGGCCTCCAGCCATTGCTAGAAAAGCCCAATCTGTGATCTCAGTGGAAAGCAAGGAGGAAAGAAAAACCCTCCAGACTTTCAGAAAGTTCTTGTTTTTTTAGTGCTAGAAACTTTCTGAGGTAGAGTCTTCTTCTCTGCATCCTTCTGCTCAGACGAACAGGCCACCATTTTCAACTATTGCAGAAATCTCTTTGTAAGGTCGGGTACCTTGCAGAAGGCTCTGTGAGCTGTAAGTAGGTACTTCAACAACTTGGTACAACTGTTCTGCAGAGTTTTTGAGGAAGAGAAGGCTATGCCAAAAACCATGTGGAAGAGAAGGCTATGCCAAAAACCAGGTGGAAAGCTCAGGACTCTGGCTACAGCCCTTCAGCACCAGTCCCCACAATGGAGACTCACAGTCCTGCTGCTTCTTTCCCCTCTGCCTCCTCCAGAGATGCTGGGATGATGCCTTTTTCCCTGCCATCTGGCTCCCTGCCTTGCTACCTACCTGCCCTACGTCCCAGCTCTCATTTTCACTACTGGGTCCAAGAGCCCAAGGTTCTACCTGTGGCAGCAGGACCATGAGTCTCCATTGTGGGGACTGGTGCTGAAGGGCTGTAGCCAGAGTCCTGTGTTTTCCACCTATTTTTTGGCATAGCCTTCTCTTCCTCAAAAAGTCGGCAGAACAGCTGTACCAAGTTATTGAAGTGCTCTCTATAAACTGCATCAGAAGTCTACACAACCAGCCTAAGGTTCTACCTTTTAGTGAGGCCTTTGTGGAATACTCCAGTAGAACCTTGGGCTCTTGGACCCAGTAGTGAGCATGGGCAGACAGGTGTTTTTTTTTTTACTTTCCAGAAACTCCCTAGTCTCTGTGAAAGTAATCCCAGTTCTCCAGAAAGCAACCTCTCCTTTCAAAACTAAAAGCAAATGTCATGTGCTCTAGAGGTCCAAACTTGAGCACGGGATCCTATCTCATATGCAAATTATTTGTAGTCCTAGTATCAGAAATACTAGTGAGCACATATCTATAAACACCCTACAGCTTGAATTATACTTAATATGCTTGAGAGGATGGGTTGGATTACCTGACTTACTGACTGTGGAAACTGCTCTACTAGTAGTTGGAAAGCCTGAAAAACACACAGAAATCATTACATGTTTTCAGAGAGGAAACAGATGAATAGTACATTTAATACAGCCTTGTTTGCAGTATTAGTAGGCAAGCTATTGTGTTTTCATAATGACACTAACGTCACTTCCAAATAGTTTTCAACAGTCATCACACATGTGACAGGTGATGCAAAATCACCAAAAAGAGATGTGTCCCATCAGTAAGGCATTGGGTAAGCAAATAATCGCTCTCACAGAAAACACCTTGCCTAAAGAATGTCTCATATTCAAAGGATGGGAAACGTCATAGTCAAGGTTACAAACACGAGCCCAAGTCTGTTCCTGTCTTACCTCAGCCCTGTGAATATGCATTATGATACAGCTTATAGGTGTATGACCACACATTATTGACCCACAAAACAACTTATTCAGACTGCAAGACAGTTAGATGATTAGGTGTTTATTCACCTGTTCTCTAATCTTCTAATTCCTCTGTCTTTAGAGGAAGCCTGCATTCACTTCCAGAGGAGCCAGAGGTGCCAAATGATTGGGACTTTGGTGGTGGAGGGAGGAAGGTTTGATTGCAGGCTGTTGCCCTCAGCTACAGAACAGGGCTTGAGACACTGCTTGGATGAAGTTCAGAGAACTGGATGACTGTCAGAGGAGGACACAAGCAGTGGAAGATGAAAAGTTCAGAGCTGTATAAATCAGTATTCAGGCCCAGTGCGTAGGGCCTTGAAGTACATGATGATCCCTGCAGTGATGGTTCTTGTGGAGGACGCTATCTTAGAAGATGAGTTTAGTTTCTGTGACACAGGGCAAATGTTTTTGGATGGTGGTAGGATTTCATGATAGCTTCCAAAGAGCCCTCTTGCTCCAAGAACACCTCAGAAAAATGCTGTGAAAAAGAAAGTTGTGTCTGATTCTCACACAAGAGTGTCCCATGACTTTCATGCATAAGAATCTAATGTTGTTTCTACAGCCGTATCTGGTTCAGCAAACATTGATTTGTTTGGGGGTTTTACCCCTGCTGCTTCACAAATTCATTTGCTATGCAACTGTAGCTTACATCACTTTGTTCCTGATTCTGGGATAATCCCAAAGTCAGCTGTCATTTTGTCATTTACTGTTTGTGCCTGTGAATGTCAATGTTATACTCTCTTCCACCTGAAACACTACCCAAAACCCCAATCTTTTAGTGTGGCTAAGTGTCTAATGATTTCAGTGGGTTTTTGAGCCTATACACTTTGGGACTGAGTCAATCATCTTCTAAAATTTGAGTGGGTGTGCTATAGTACTGAAATGATAGATCGACTGTCCTCAGAGGAGCCTCATGCAACTAGAAGGGTCTGAGCACGTAAGGTAGAACTTTAGGCTGGTTGTGTAGGAGCCTTTGTAAGACACAGACTTCTGATGCAGTTTATAGAGAGCACTTCCAGAAACCTCTGTACATATGACACGCCAACTCCAAATGATTTTCCAGTCCCTGGTGTTTAAGAACTTTACGGCTTGAATTTCTCACTGTATTTACTTTTCACGTTCTTCATGCTATAGCAAGTACCACACACACACAGAGTCTTCACAAACATCTGTGGGAACAGCAAGTATGCAAATAGCAACCATGAGAAGTTCTTCATAAACAACCTTGAAGCTGAAACTGATTTTCATAAAACCTTTGTTAAACAGTGAAAATGTTTAACAAGGTCTTTATAGGCTGGATATCAAATATTATATTTGGTCATACAGAGGGTTGCAGCGCTGGTCAGGACACCCTCCACAGTACCAGAGGACCAGAGGCTGCACCTTCTTCTTTGCAAACACTACAGTTGATATCAGACAAGAGAAACCTCAGGGAAACTCATGAGAAGCAAGTGTGGCATAATATAGTGATTCGTAGTTATTTACAAGGGTAGCCATCAGATGTCTGGCATGTACAGGAGCTGTTTATGAATTGCTGTAACTGCAATACCCCAGCATCTTCCAACCATGTATGTATTGCACCTTCCTTAAGCTCCACGTGTCAGCAAAGTATCTATTGATCCCATTTTACAGGTCCAGCACCTGACGGCTGTTGCGACAGTTCATAATGTGAAGGCTATGCAAGTGCATAAAGGGGCAGAGGGACATCTAGTGGGATTTCCACTCTCTCTGCATTTGCAGGCCATCAGAAATCTGCCCACAGGGTTCACCTTGCCTATGACTTACCACATCAGGAAGAGCTCCCTGCAAGCATGAGGTGAAAAGTTGAAAGTTGCTATGGAGGAGGTTTAAAAAAGGATGTTTTTCTTTAGAGCCCGGTGGATGTCCAGTAACTTCTTAAGCTGTGCTAACTTGTTTCACCTGTCGTCCTGAAGTGACTTCTCCAATGCCATGGTTAAGGTCTGCAAAGGTGCAATGCATCTTCAGATCAGCACCCAGACTGCTGAACCACCTTCACTCTGTGAGGCCTTGTCTGTCATTCAGGCTGTGAATCTTGTGCTTCTGACCTTCTGAAGATTAAGAGCCTGCTGTGAGAAGGGTAAGAGGACTTCTGTAAGAAAGCTCACCTTGACAGACTTTGAGTGGTAGTGAATTTGAAAGCATTGTGAAGGTTATCTTCACAAAAAAAAAAAAAGGACTGGCAACTTACACTGGAAAAAAATAAGTGTGATTAGCAACTTACTTCTTGACATGACCGATGGCTGAGTGATTATGATACATTATATTGCTCTTCTCAGCTGGTGTAGAACAACACAGCTTTGTCCACTGAAGTCAGTAGGCTCTGACAATTCATACCTGCCAAGGGTCTGGGATAAAACTACTGTGTCCATGCACCTAGTCTGCAAGCTCTTCATTCCCTGCTGATGTTCCTCAGATTCTTTCTGTCAGAACAGCAGAATTTCTCTGCTGACCCACATAAAAATCCCTTCTAGTTTGGACCTTGTCTGTGGGTGCCACATCATAAAAAGTGAATATTTTTTTTAAGGTATGCAGCAACTGCCCTAGAAGTCAATTCAACTGGGTTGCAGGTACAGTGCAGAACAGCTCTGAACACCCAATATGTGTTTACCATTGTATGGTGACCACCATTTATTCGCACAGTCGTAGTGCTTAGGGCACCAGGAATGGACATGGCATGTGTTACTGCAGGCTCTGCAAGAAGGTGGTGAGCCTGTATTCTGCCATTCTTACTCATGCTGCTCATGGTCCTTGGCATCATGTATATCAGCAGTGAATTCTACTGATAGAGGCCTGACAGCTGCAGCCATTGGCCGGGCAATAAAATGACACAAGGATTTCCAGCGCCCTTGGCCATTCCTGAAGGAAAAGTCCTTCCACATCGATGAGGGAGTGAAGGCTTACACACAGGGCCATGGAAGAAAGGTATTCTGCCCTGATTTTGCCCCAGTTCTGCTGCCTCTTCTCTGGTGACTAAAGGACCTTTCAGCACACAGGGTAGCCGAATTAATAAATGTTTGCAGGATTAGCTCTCCAATTTACTTTCTCTGGGTGACATAGTCGAACGTACACTTTTCTTCTGGATCTGTTTCAACAGTATTCACACACATGACGTTTGATGTGGTCAGAGATGGCGTAGACTCCAGCGAGATGGCAGCGTATTTCAGAAAACACAGGTCCTTTATTGAGGGCCCTCCTTATTAAAACTGACCTGCAAAGAAGACTGGGCATCCTTTCCTTTGCACCAAGTTTAATTGAAGAGCTGACCGAAATACGCTAAAATTTAGATGCATTTTCCTTTCAGTCGGATTATCCTTTGAAACTGTGAGCAAACCCTGCCTGACAACACAAAGGAATTTTCCCATGGATCAGCTAAAGCTGACTCACATGAAAGACTTGCCCAAAGTGGTCATGCCCTCTGAGCAAATACCACAGGCATGAGGATCTCTGCTCTTGGCCTAACAGCAGTGTTAGGATTCCAGCGACCCAGCCTAGGAAAGCAGATTTTATTGGAGGAGGGGAGGTCGCCTACCTGTGACCCAGCCAATCTGCTCTGCTATTTATTCATGTTGCTAACTTGCAAGGGAGGTGAACGTTTTGCGCTGTCACTGCACGTTGCAAGAAATTTCCTGCTCAGCCCCTGAAATACGCCAAATAGCACTTACTGTTTGCTTAAGCAGGTAAAGCACACAGCAAAAGTCACTGCTGTGACTCTAAGGGGAAAGAAAATCATCTGATCATTAAGGCTTTCAGCACTGGGTTTCAGTGCTGGAGTGAAAACGCAGCAGAAGCTATGCATCCTGCTAAGATAAATATTTCCTCTGCTGGAATTGCTGAGTATATCACAGAGCAACAACCAGGGAGGCTTGCTTACTCATCTCTGCCATGTGTTTCTGGAGTGGTTTTCTCCTCTTCTAGTGCTACTGAGGAGCACATCACTGGCTTGGTAGAAAGGCAGGCACATGTTAAGCAAAGTGTCAGAATAGCCCATGAAGTAATGATGCAAGAAGAGACAGAATTTTGGACCACTTAAAAAAAAAAAATAATAATTTAAATAAGCTTCCCTTGGTCAGAGAAACACTCGTGGAGTTAAAGCTTCTGCCTATATGTGCTGCCAATAAGTTAAAGCTAAAACCATTTTGAACTAACCTTTGCATTATCTAATTCTGCCCTTTATGTTTGCCCTCTGCACTTTTGCTCAGTGGAAATAAAACAGGCAGGAAAACATCACTTGCTGCTTACAACTTGCTTCCACTTTGTTTCTAACACTCCTATGAAAGAGCCTTGTTTTAAAACTCACAGCGTTTCAGGAAGACATTTTATTAATTGGTTACCCATCCCTCACTTTCCATTCTATTTCCTTTGGTTGTTCTTAAAGCATATTTTGGCCTCATTTATTTGTTGTTTTCTCTTTGCATTTAATTTGGTCAGTTTCTGTGCTTGAAAATTTGGGTTATCACTAAGATTGCATGCGATCCATGCCAAAATGGAGCTAAAGTCTCTTCCCACATTCCTAAAATGTATGGCACCAGGGGCACCAGGCTGAAAATTATGTGGTAGCTTCATTTAAACAGGGAAAGCCCAGTGGGTTTTGTCCAGTTGTGTGTAAAAGTCAATGGTGCACTTGGTGGTAGTCCCTGTGTTATTTGTTTTAAATTATATTCGACTTCATACTGTGTCCACATTCTCTGTTTTCAATATCCAGCATAGTTTTGTACTGACAAATGTGTGACATTTACAGGAAGCTGTTGAGGAGAAAACCTGAGGTTTTTCTGTATGGGCTGAGCATAGTTGTGGCTTCTGACCCTGGGGAGAGCTGTTTGAGTTAGGGATTATCCTATTAGATGGAAGTTTCTAATAAAACTACCAGCAGCCAGAGAGCTTATCTGTATTACCCCTGTGCAGTTTCAGAGCTAACACCCCCCACCTCCACACAAATGGGGAAAATCCTGAATTTCATCGTTTGTTTCAAATTCAGGGCGGGCTCAGGTCATAGCTGAGCTTCCACAGCAACTGACGCTGATCTGAAACAGGGCTGCTCTCCTGCTTCTGTAACCCACGAGGTAAGACAGCCTGCTAAACCTGCAGCAAAACCCTTCAAAAAAAGGACATGAATAGTTTTCTTCCAGTTTAGCAAGCTGCAATGATCCTGGATGGGATGAGCATCAGTGCTGGCATAAAGGAAAGGATAACAGCGCATAGCTGAAACAGGGACCACACCAGCTCTCAAATGAGGTTGAGTGGGCTGGGTGGGAGCTGTGCCTTTTAAGGGGGGTTGCAGTTCTGCAGGTACATGCTGCCTCTTCTCCCCTTCCGTTTAAAGTAGCTGTCGTGTGGCCACTGCATGAGTCACTTCCAGTGGCTTATCTGACTGAAAGCTTATTTGGCAACAGCAAAGAATAGAGTTCCTTCACACCAGGAAACCAAAATGACTTGTTATATGGGGGATTGATAGCTACATGGAACGTGAGTGGGAGGAATGGGAATAGTTGGGCTGCAGGAGCTGACAGCTAGCCCAGCTGGGTGGCTTTCTGTTGAGTTAGTCACAGGGGTTCACAGAAGTACAAGAGGTAAGTGCTGGAACACAGGGCTGGGAGAACGCATGGCTGGACAATGTGAGAAGAGGAGGAGGAGCAAGACATGACAACAGCTACTCTCCCCTATATAGTGGTTTGGGGTGTTACAGGTCTGAGTGTTTAAAATAAATTAAAAAAAATTTTACAATGCATTTTTAAATAGTTTTAGCCAGATATGAATACATAAATAAATTACCACTTCTATTTGAGGTGCTCTTCTCCATATACCTTGTTTCAATGTGTAGTGAATGTTTGTACTGGCAGAATTGATGTGATGACCTGCAGCGCAGGAAGAGAAGGGTTGATTGGTTCAGGCAGGGGAACGCTAAGGATCCAACTGTGTCATGTTGGTTTTGGTAACTGGGAAAAACATTCATGCAACAGCAGACCACAGGAGCATAGGTCTGTTCCTAGTGGACAAATTGTCCATCACTAGTGTCACAATAAGACCATCTTTCCACCATCATTCATATTGGATGTGTGCAACCCCTGCACACTAACCCTCCTTGCAAGATCTAAATTAGATATGGATGCCCAGTGCCCAGTGCCTTCTCTGCCAAAGGAGATGGAGTAGGTGATATGCCAATGTCATTGCTATTATGCCAACCATCACCCAGGCTTGGCAAAAGCTAATTGGCAGGCTGAATTTTGAACAAGATAGCAGCTTCATGTCTCCTTTCTTTCGGAGTTTCTGATCCCATGCCAGGAGCCACAGAGCTGGACTTGTTGCATCAGTGAAAATCAGCCCAAGCACTAGAATGGTTTTAAAACCAAAGCCAAAGTTCAAGGCTTCGGTCAACATCAAACCCCATGGGATAGGCAAAATCTACATAAAGACCTCTATAAAACACACCTCTTTTCAGATCTCCATATATCTTAAAGATGTATTTACTTTAAGGCATGGGCCCAGTTTCTGGGCTTGGTTTTGTTTGGGTTTTTTGACAATGAAGCAGAGGATATTGTGTTTTACCCTGTTGGCTTGCTCTTTGCTTTCTGGCAGGCTGACTGGCACAGATCAACAAGACAAAGGACTCTGATAGTCTTTGGGAAGGATGACTGGTGAGTGGCACCTGGGAGACCTCACCAAGACCGCCAGCCTGGTGTTCTTGAAAAGTCTGTCAGTATTTCTAAGCTAGCAGAGATACAGTTAATGACCCAACTAAGATGCCAAGTACAAGGTGACAGTCTCTTTTGATATATCTCCTGATATAATTGGGAAAACACAAGGACTTTGCTTTATCCTAAGGTGAACACTGGATAAAAACTTTTTCTGTGGAAAGCTGTATTTCTCCATATGGTGGGAAATCCATGAGCACACCCCAGTTATTTTCTAACCTTTGGTACACTTTTTTCCAGTTGTGCTTTTGTTAGTTGAGCTGTGATGAGGGAGAAGACCATGAAACAATGTGCCTTCACTGCAACCAGGTGTGTTCTCCTTGGAAGTTATGGAGAGTTGGTGGCAAACATGCTCCAAAAAAGCAGTTAGTTTCCCTTCCCTTCCCTTCCCTTCCCTTCCCTTCCCTTCCCTTCCCTTCCCTTCCCTTCCCTTCCCTTCCCTTCCCTTCCCTTCCCTCTCCAGCCTTGATCCTCTGTCAGGAGGGTATTTTCTTTCTATATGCCTGTTTTTTTTAAGGGTCCAGAAGCAACTACTGATGAGAGGTGAACAGTTAACAGCTCCACATTGGAGCAGAATTATTGCACTGTTTGAAGGAGAAAATACTTTTTTTTTAAAAACTGCTGGAAACATTCATCTCTCCTTCCTTTTGACTGAAAGTGTTTGCCATGCTCAACTAGGGCTGAGGCAGCTGCCCTTGCTGGAGGACATATCTATCCAGATACAGAGCCGGAGCTGGGCCAGGGAGTCTCTGGCAGCTCTAGCAGCAGCCCCCAGCCCCCCAAATGCACCGTGAGCACACCACTGCCCTGGTTCTACACCTCCCTGTTGCCTCCTCTTTGTTTTCCCCTTGTTGTGATTTATAGGGTTGGATTCTGCGACTGCTTCTTGGCTGAGTGCAGCTAAGGTATGTAAATTGCTTTTTAACAGCTAATACGCACCCACACATGCTTAAAAAAAAGAAAAAAAAAAAGAAAAAAGAAAAACAATATGGTCAGCAGTGAGTTATAGAAGATCAAGAAAGCATCAAGAGGTGAAAGTCGGTGCCTGGCTGTCCAAGGCTGGCTTGCGGTTAAAGGTCTGTTCAGAATAAACGGGGTGGAGAGCTAATTTGATAGCTTCAAACTAGGATTTTAAAGGAGGGGGCTGCCCCTCTGGATGTAATACCCACTCGGTGATCAGGACCTCTCCAAATCAAGTGTATTTACTTTTTACAGAAATTTCAAAGCCAAAAGCACAGTGTTTCAATCCCCAGTCATATCTTGGTACTTGTCCTGACTTGGTCAATATCAAACAAGGCACAATGACCACAGCAGGAGGAATTACTGTAGCTGTCTAGCCTATCAATTTCTGTTGTCCACTCACCAGGAAGAACTGTGCGAGGGGGGATTAGGCATCGTCTGCCCTTTATTTGCCTTCCACTGTTTGATGTGAGGAGACTTATTCCCCAATTTGCGCTTGGACTTGTGTCTTTCTATGCTCAATGTTCCTGGTTTCCAGGATGCTCCTGACCACCCATTCAGGTTTGGAAGAGAAGGACAGCTTTTTACAGTTTGGCTCTGCAGGTGAAGTTTTCTTCTCCTTTCCCAAGAGGAAAGTTGTAATTTCTCTGTGTCACCAAGTTGCCCCCTCAGTTAGGCTGATGCTGAGTTCAGTTTGATTTAAACCAGAACATTAGAGATGAAAGAAAGGAAGAAAGGAAGGAAGGAAGGAAGGAAGGAAGGAAGGAAGGAAGGAAGGAAGGAAGGAAGGAAGGAAGGAAGGAAGGAAGGAAGGAAGGAAGGAAGGAAGGAAGGAAGGAAGGAAGGAAGGAAGGAAGGAAGGAAGGAAGGAAGGAAGGAAGGAAGGAAGGAAGGAAGGAAGGAAGGAAGGAAGGAAGGAAGGAAGGAAGGAAGGAAGGAAGGAAGGAAGGAAGGAAGGAAGGAAGGAAGGAAGGAAGGAAGGAAGGAAGGAAGGAAGGAAGGAAGAAAGGAAGAAAGAAAGAAAGAAAGAAACAAAGAAACAAAGAAAGAAAGCCCAACAAAACTCCATAAAGCTTGGCTACGCACAAAGTCACCTGGATGCAAACCTTTAAGTGGCACTTGGACTTTGGCCAAAAGCAGCATGGATGTGCTCCACTGCCTGGCAAGCCTTTGTGGAGGGAACAGAGTGCAGGTCCACGGGCCCTTGCCTCTGCTTTGTGAGAGAGGTGTCTGGTTAGGCACGGAAGTCGTGGCATCCATCCTTCTTTCATTAGCACCGAGGTCCAAGACAAACTGTAATGCGCTCTCCGGCATGCACACGTGCTCAGCAAAGTATACCCACAACTCAGGCATGCCTGCCTAAGTTCCTCACACACATGAGCTGATGGCTGCCCTCTGCCATCTCCCATCTGTCCAGCCCCAACACCCTGCCTGCGCCTGCCAGGGAGGGGGCCAGCCACTTGCAGAGGTACACCCTTCAAATGGCAAGGCTTGGAAGCCTTGTCACAGGCAGGGACTTTATCATGAGTGCCTGCATGCAATAGCTTGGCTTTCCCTTCCTTTTCCTCTTCCTCCCCACCCTGCAGTCCCCCTTGCCCCGTAGCAAATTTCTCTGAGACAGCAAACTCAAGGTTTCTGCTTGGGAAACATGGTGTCGTTCACGTCTTTGAGGTAGTGGCACAGCTCAGGGGGACAGACCTGCAGTATTTGGATCCAAGGGGATTCTCCGTCTCTGAGCTTGGTGCCCACAACCGCGGATGTTTATACAGCAAATACGATCCGTATCAGTCGGCCACAGTGTGGAATGTTGCAGTCCTTGGAGAAAAGAAATGAAAGGAGTCACAGCAGGTAGGTTCAGGGTTGGAGGTGCGAGAAAGTGCATTTGTCTCTACTGTGCAACCTGCTGCTTTTGCTTTTATTGCTGGCGTGGAGGGGGTGGGGGGGAGATACTGCTATTGCTGTAAAGCTCGTGGCTGTTCCTGAGAAAGCCAAGGCTACAGAAAGCCAGCAAAACCAGCCTGTTAGTCTCAGGACTCACTTGGATATTTTCTTTGGGTTTTTTTTTTTCCAGCACTGATTTGGTCTGATTTCTTTACCCTACTCCTCTCTGCTGCTAAAAACACTCAGCCTTTTAGGGCTATTCTCACTGCAGACCTCACCCTAACTCCAGTCTCTTCTTGTTCTTTTTACCTTCTTCCCTCTCACTGTTATTTTCTCTCCTGCATTGCTCTTCTACACCCGTTTCCTACTCTCTCCCAATCTCCAATAATGCCTCCATCGGGAATCATTTTCGCTGTATAAATCGATGAAATCTCTACTTTAAAAAATTAATTTAAAAAACAGATGCAAGTTTATAAAAGCCATCAGATACCTAATTATGTGCCTTATTAGGCACTGCGGTGGCATAAAAAATGGAGGGAAGAAGGCACTTAAATTATGCAATCCTCCATGGTAGGACAATTAACACATATTGTGCAACCTAACATGAATGAAAGTGCTTGCACTTCTGTGCTGTATTGTGCATTTTTATTGTTGATTTGTATTGGTACCTGATGTATCTTTGAGTAGCTACATACTTCTGAAAAGCCATGGCTGGTGTTGTTAACTTTACCCATGTCCTCATAGCTTTTCTTCTGTGCTTTTCCACAACTTGTGGCTCTTGTTGGAGAATGAAAGTTCCCCAGGGCTGGAACTGCATCCTCAGGCAGGTTGGTACAGGCCTCAGAGCTTTTTACGGACACTAAGACAGTGCAAATAAACATGGCTAGCAAGCCCGGTGTTACCATTCAAACTGTCAGCTGAGAAAGCCCTCACCCCCCAAAGGTCTTCTGGTAAAGGAAGGCAAAATAAAAAGCAAACAAGTTATGTAGAATCCTGCTGCTGGCTAAAACCTGCTACCAAAAATTACTGGTGACAAACCTAAAAACTTGGTGATTCATCCAAGCACCCAAGAAGCACTTACAAGAAACCACGTGTCTAATTATGCTAGAGGTCAGGGACAGTTCTATACAGTCTACGCACGTAATTATATACTTCACCAAAACCAACCCATGTCCTCTCAAGGTAGATAATAAACACTCTGCTACTCTTGAAAGCAGGGTATGAATTGCTTAGAAGAGCAAACTCCTCCCCTTGGGCCCTTTCTCCTAGTCATTTATTCTTTGCACAGCACCTAGCACAATAGCTGGGCAGGCAGGAAAAAACCCAAACAGTACAGATGGAAACATGGAAGGCCAGAATTACCTCCTGCTCACGATGACTTTAGTGTGGTGGCATTTTGTGAGGCTGATTTCAACCGTGTTATGTGCATGAGGAAGGAAGATGACCCTGGATTCTTGGCTGAAATTCAGCAATTCAGCCACGCAGCCCAGATTAGCGGGGCGGGAATCTGAGCAGAGAAGCTGTCGAGCCTCCTCAGAGTTGTAAGTGGTGTCCCTGGAAGGGAGTTGAAATGCAACGACCCCATCCCACATAATGAGGCAGTGCTTCTCCTGTTCCCTGAAATGTGGCTTTGGAAGCAGCAAGATGCTCTCACTTAGGAGGGGAGAAGAATCAGTCAAAATCTGAATGCGTTTGATGGTACTGTAAGCCATACAAAGCTGTAAGATAATTATCACAGGAAACTCCCATTTCAGTTATTTCAGCAAATTTCAGTGCCTGTGTACCTTTGAAGAGCTGGAACAGAGCAACTGGGTTTCGACTTTCACAGTTTACCAAATGTGGCATTGATGGTGAACCGTATGGTGATGTAAAGGACAGAGCTATATTTGTTTAAGGAACCTCCAGGCTGGATTTCCAGCTTTGTGAGTGCCGAGAGAGAAGAAAGGGGGAAGCTCTGAGGAAAACAAATGTTTCCTGAACTTTGAGTTTCTTTGCTTTGATATATTACCAGATTTTTCTGTGATGTGACCAGTCCTCCTTTATAAACTTTGCTTTATCTCGGTGACATTTTGCATCTAGAAAATCATTAAGCTGTCATATTTGGGGACTGGAAAGAGCAAAGGGCTGAAAGAGTTTGTTCTACCTGTCAAGTTACTCAGTTACAGCTGAGTCCCTTTGCAGACATGCATTTCCATGGCATACGCATGCACTCCGTGCTGGCCCTTGGCTGCTCCTCACACTCTGGGAACTATAGCTGTAAAAATATAGATGTATAAATCTATATGTATATAAATACATCACCTGATGAGGGGGACTGTGGGACTCAGCAAAGTTCCCTATTACTTATTAGCCAGCCAGTGATCTGGCATGTCTGTCTCTGTCCTTGGCAATAAAACAAAGATGAAAGGTAGCCGCTTATTTGGAGGCAGACTTGAAAGTACAGTAGCTATCTCAGGCCCTCGCCTTATCAAAGGCTGGGACAGCAATAACAGTACTAGATGGAGCAACAAGGACGTAGTAGGCTAGGCTGTCAAACAGTTACACCTTGTGCGCAAACAACAGTTTCACATCCCGGCGGGCACCGAAACGCAGTTGTCGGCTGAAGGTAGGCTGCAGCAGATGGTGCCTAACTGTGGTACCAGGCTCCTTCTCCAGGACAGGGCACGGGGACAAAGCTTGGGCCGGGCATCAACTCCTTTCTGGCACCTTTCCAGTAGGCACCTTGCAATGTTCAAGTCCCTCAGGCAGAGCTTGTGCCCCAGGCTGCCAGTGGAAGCTCGGCTGTCACCAACCTGGGTCTGTCAAAGTGGAGAGTCATTTGGCATGTTGGTTTTTTTTCCAATTGTGAGTCCTACAGATCAAACCTTGCTTGGGCTGAAAGCAAAGAGCAGTGAGGACAGTGTTCTGTATGGATGTTTAAACTCTCATCTTGAATGCTGGCAGGAGGGTGGGACATGGGAACAGTTGCACTGTCAGAGGGCAACATCCTTTCAGAGATGACCACTGGAGTTTCAAACTTCAAGTTTATCTCAAGCTTTGTGTTGAAGCCATAAGGTGTCTAGCTGACACTGGTGGCGGAGTCCTCCGCTGAGTGTTGACTTGAATCAATGACTCAAACAAGAAGAAGAAATTGACCACAATACTGAATCAGTCACTGTTTGCCTCATAATTCTTTTTTTTTTTCCAGCTGGTTAAATTTGTCCATTCATATCTGTAGTGCACAATACCTAGATGTACATGGCTTACACAATGCAACCAGCAAACATGTCAGGAAAAAAATAGAACCATGGTGGAGCTGTGAAAGACTCAACCTACACAATAGAAGACACGGAACTGACAAGAGCAGCATAAAAATGTTTGCCTTGGGTCACAAGGGCCTCATCAGACGAGGACACAATATCCAATTGTGTCTTAAATACTAAATTTGTTGCAAATATACATTTCCACTACAGAATAATGGTGATGAGCTAATTGATTGTACTCTTAGGAAAAGTGTACATTTAGGAAAATTATTCTGGTAAGTTTTAAGGAGCTTTTAAATAAATTTAATGACATAAAATTCTGGGTGAATAATTTTTCCACGTCTCTGAGTGCTGCTTCAGGTAGCAAAAACTGGAGGTATTAGGTTGCAAAAGACCTCTTTAAAAAAAAACAACTCCAAATGTGTTTTCTAAAAGCATATGTCAGTCTTGCTTAGAAACCCATCTCCATTACACACCTGATGTTTCGCAGCCTGAAAAGTTTCAGGACCCAGGCTATGGAGCATTATGTAAAGTGGCTTATTTCATATCAATCCTGATAAAAAACATTCTTGGAAGTTGCTTAAAACCCAGTAACTATGGTGCTGATTTGTTTAATTTTTCTGCTATGGAACAAGGTCTTAAAGACGGCCAATGTGATGAGAGAGATGATGTCTAGTGAGAGAACCTTCCTATGTGTTTTCTTTCATTCCTAAGGCTAAATGAAGGAAGTTTCTGAAAACTTAAGATTGGAGCACTTTTCCTACTTGCTGTCATGCTGGTAGTTAGCACTGATGTTAAAGACGAAGGGTTTAGATCACATATTTAACCTGAAAATGTCTGGGGTGGTGGGGAAAGAGGAGGAACATGGAAAATAGGTCTGGAAATTACATCTGACACAGATGAATCCTGTTTCCTGGTGTAATGGGAAACCACACAGTATAAATTCCTTTCATACATTGATTTTTTTTAATTTTTTTTTTTTAATGAGGTAGAAAGTTTTCTCCTGCTACTGCTCTTGAAAACTTCACCAGAACTTACTTCCTCTGATGGTTAGAAACATTCTGATTTCCTGCATACATTTCTCTAAAGGTCGCTTATATGATCTGTGCAAACATCCTTAGCTTAAATAGTTCTTCTCTTTCCTGTATTTTCAGAAAGAAAAGTCTTATATTGCTGAATTTTTTTGTTCCTAGGCTGAAAAAGCTAAATAAAACACTTTCTGCTGGCTTTGTGCATGTGTGTATGTATGTGTGATCACTTGTTCCATTAGTCTTAATTTCCATTGATAGAGCTAACTCAGTTCAACTTTTGGAAGTTATCACTCTCATAAGTTTTCCAACTTTTAGGGCCAACTTCTTTTTGGTATTAACTCATTTTTTCCCAGCCTTCGCAGCCTCTCCATGCACACCTTCATTGAAATCCTTTCATGCAGTTCTTCCAGCCTGCGTTCATTGGCATTGGACTTCAGTGACCAGAGCTGGATGCAGCGTGAAGGAGGACCTCATAACAGTCCTGCTATGGAAACAGCTCTTCCTTATTTGCCACCAATGACCTACCAGTTTAGGATAAAAATTCTCTAAATGCATTATGATCTTAGACTTTGCACTGCAGTATTACGCATTGCTATTTGCAGCATTTTGCAGTAGAGCTTAACTTTTCCAGCCAGTTTCAGTGCACTAAGCTTTATCAGGTTTGCTGTCACACTGTATAAAACCATTTTCATACCTACGGAGCCCTTCCCATTTGCCATACTGTCTTTTCACTGCCAGGTTTGGCCTTATCCAGGCTAAGGACTGCCACAAAGAAAGTACACAGGTTTTAGACCGTGTCTAGGATGTGCCTTCTACCTGCCTCATCTCCCTTCTTTCTACAAGAACTACTTGTTTTTATTTCCTTTCATGCTCTAACCCAGCTCAGCTTGGAGAAAAATTCTCACTTTAGTCTCTAAATGTTTTGGACACCAAGACATAGACGTCTCTGCTGATTAGTTTATTTTCATATTCTTAGTAACTTACTTTGAATCGATTTTTCATCCAGGGAAGTATGAATTAATTTGGAGACACCAAATGGAGAAAGGGTAGGAGCAACACAAGTTGGATCTATGTTAAGCTCACTTCCTTATCACCCGTGGGTAAAATTAATACAGAGGTGGTTGGGTGCATTTCCCATGAATCAGTGGCAAGTGTATCTGGAATTCTGAAAACGGTTTTTCCCTTGGTGACAACCCTCATGGTGAAAACAAACTAAATTAAAATTGCCTCCAAGATTTTCTTTTTCCTGTCTCCAGCAGCAGAAACCTAGAGGCCTCTCACCGAAGTGATGGGAGCTGCTGGTTAAACCTGAGAGTGAAGCCCAGCTACGGGTCCTTTGTGGTGATTTAGACGGATAATTAGTCAAGTAACAATTCCACTGTTGAAAGGTCTGCAGGGCTGGGATCAAACCAACTCAGCACTGCAGGCAACTGTCATGAGATAAAAAGATAAGATGAATGAGTTTGTGTTTGCATAGCACTTGGAATGCGCAGAGTCCAATATAGATGTAAAATATTATTACTAAATGAACAAACGCTCTGCCATGAGGAAATTTCCTTTAAAAGCAACTGAATGGATAAACTCCAGAGACCCAGGCAGGTCATGAAAATAAATCATGTCAGTAACGCAGTACCCTTTCCTGGGCTGCACCCTACTCTCCCGTAACAATGTCTCCTGGGCAAGGTTTATACCCGCATGCAGTGGCCATGGCAACACCAAGGATGACAAATAGAGGAGATCACTTGTGCCAGGTAGGTGTAGCCGGGAGGAGCAGGTCTCTAGGTTTCCATCGCAGCGGGGAACTGCTGATACTGGGTTGTGATCTTTCTGTCAGTGCCAGCCAGGGGCTTCGGCTTGGGGGTTGCCCAGTGAAGAGGGGGCTGTGCAGTCAGTGAGGTAAGGGTGATGCTAGGCCCACCATCACTCTTGATGTTCAACTACACGTCAGAGAGAGATACATGTGTCCATCAAAACATTTAAGAGTCCTGGGCAGTTAACTTCTTGCACAGTGCCCTCTTCTCCCTCAGACACTCTGGTTGGCAATGCGGTTGAAATGCTGGAGCAGATCCATGGACCCAGTGAGCCAACCTGCTTGGAGGCTGAACACCGCCAGAACCCCATCCACGGGCAGCTACCACCCTCGCAGCATGTTCCGCCAAGCGCTTTGCTGGCTGAGTTGCCGTATGTACAAACTTTCCCATGATCATATGGGCAGCTTTTCTCATCCCCTCAAGCACAAAGCTTGTAAATGGGAACAGTGCCACGAAGGCAAACTTCTGTGGGCAGAAAGCAACAGATATGCTCAAGTGACTTACTCACTTTTGCCACTCCGATTGTCTGTTCTGACGGAGTCATTACAGAATCACTCCCAGAGCGCAATTAGTTTAGCTGATGTTTCAGACATGTACCAGCAAAAGCAAAAGGATTACTTGCGGATGATGTGGGGATCAATCATGTATCCAAGGTGCAATTCAAGATTCAGCCTTGCTAAGGTTATTTTTGTACATCTTGATTTTACTGCTCACTTTCTTTCCCACCATGATTTTGTGCCATGGGAAGTTCTCACTGGAAGATTTGACATGCCATGGTTCTCTTCCCAGATGCAGAGAGAAGGAGGAAGGCTAGCTGGCATTTACCATAATCAGTTTTAATACCAGCCACTTTTAATACCAGGCAGGCTCCTTTGTAACCCTTTGGTACACCATATTGCTGCGGCGCTGCAAAGAGCCCTACTGTAGACAAGTACCAGGCTAATTGAGAACACAGGCCTAAAAATAGAGGTGTCTGGGAAGTGATGATTTTCCTACAGAAACATCAGGTTTTCATTAAAAAAAAACCTGAAAACATGGAAGTTTTAAGTATAATGCAGAAAGGTTCAAAGTTACTGAGCTTAGGTTTTATGTTTTTCTGACCATCACTAAAGATTTTCGTTGAAAACTATTTTGAACAAAAAAATAATGGTTTCCCAAAGAAAAGCACAGGTACTGACAATATAATTTTTAAAGTCTTCAAAATGTTAGAGTTGTTTTCTGCTTATCTACTTTAATTTTTCTTTTTTCTGCCCTCCCTTTTCTTGTTGGCACTTATGTGGTAATAAGTCCTACCAAGGGCAACTAGCACTGTGATCTTCCTTCTTAACTCAGTTCTTCCCCCATTGTTTTTAATCTTTTTTGATATTTATTACTGCTCTTTTTCTTTCCTTTTTATGAAAAAATATACCTCCTTTACCTTTTCCTTATCATATTCCTCCCCCTCCCTCCCTCCTTTTTTCCTGCAGTAAGATGTCTCTAATATTCTTTGTTCATTCCTAGTTCCGTCTTTTATTCTTTCTGGCACCTTTAATACCTGTGTTTTCATTTCCTTGTCTTCTCCTTCGGTGCTATGGTCTGCTGGCAATCTTTCCCATCTGTGCCTCTGAACAACACATATTCCACAGGGCTTTTAAATGGAGAACCAGTTTTTCATCACAATACTACGAAAGTTCAATAAATAAATATCATTATACCTGTTTTATGCATGGAAAAAATACAGGCTGAAATATTGACTAGTTTGACCAAAGCCATGAGGCAATTAACTCTTAGACCTGATGTCTTCTTCAGCCCATCCTGTGGTCAGTCTGTTAGACTGCTTTGCTCCTTCTACTGCTGTGGTACTCAGTTTTACAGCTTTCTGGAAGAACTTTGACACTGGACTTCCGCAAGCTTCAAACCTACTTTACTCTTCATCTTCCATCACTTAGAACTCTTTCTCATGTATAGATCACCAGGCAGCAGCAGAAGCAGGTTACCTGAGGACTGGTTGGTAAGAAAGCACAGCCTTCAGTATCTGAGGTTGCTACTTCTGGCTATACAAGTACAGAAAAAATAGCTGGGAAGATCCAGGAACCTTCTTTCCACCATCTCTCCTTGAAGACATGGAAGGACACAGGTTTGGGCATACAAGGCAGGGATATTATCAATAGAGTCCGAGGATCTGGAGCCAATCCATCATACCTGCAGAAAATTATATAAAGCAGGATGAGCTGGACTGCTGGGGAAAAAAAGCAGTCTGTCCCTAAGAGGAGAAAAAATAATAAGCTAAAAGACATTCTGCATTTTCATTTGGGTTGCTGAGGCTGAGTTTCAGGTTCACTAACCTGGGTATTTTCACGTGAGTTTGAGTTTCAGAATGAAAGCTTGCATAACGATAACAGGCCTTGTGAGAATAGAGAAGGAACTTGTCCCTGCTTGAGGCTGTGAGAGGTTAGTACTTGAAGACTGTAAATTACTTACATGTGCATGATGTGTGTGAGTGGAGGATTTTTTTTAATCTTAAAACCAAAGTATGTATCTGGGTCCAGTCTGTTGGGCATGCAAGTATACCATATCTAGAAGTTTTTTTCTCTTGGATGCTGCAGATGAGAGAAATCTGATAAACCTTGGAATGCAATTCCAAGGAAAACTTCCTAACTTTAAGGGGCCACAGTGATTCTATTTTGTGTTAGGGCTATGTGTTAAATATAGATCTTCTATTTAAAGCTCTCTTCTCACCACCCCAAATGAGGTCAGTATAGTTTCAAGGAAAAGAGATAGGCTAAGCACAGTTCAGATCAAGCATAGCGTGGGTTTTGTGCTTTTCCTCAGCCTTTCTGGGAGGCTCAGATATTTCCAGAGGAGAAGGGTGGGAGACAACTGCATTCCTCAGTCAACTGCATCCTTCCCTTGCACAGAGCACAAGCTTGGGCTTAGCTATCCGTTCAACGCAACACTCAACACAGGCCATGGTTTTGGAGATGCTGGAGAGCAGAGGTGAACACCTACAGTCATGCATCATGTCTCACGGTGAGCACCGTGTTCCTCCCACAAATCCCCCAGCAGACCTCAGAAGCAGTGGCTCTTGTGCGGGTTGCCTTGACGTGCTGGCGCTCACAAGGCTTTCATTCTTGTGCCATCCGTCCTTCTCAGCACTGCAGTCCTGTTAGCTCTTGTTGGCTAAGCACGTTTGGGCTTGAGTGGATAACCAGCAGAGAGAAGCCAGGGCTGGAGGAAGCAGGGCTGGTGACTCAGTGGGTAGCATTCTTCTCTCTGAGTCAGTATGGAACCAAGTACCCGCATGCGGTGCGAAGGAGGGCTGCTCTACTAAAGCTGCTGAACTTTGGACATGGCTGAGAAACCAAACTCATAACCATTTATGGCTTTTGAAATGTCTGTGGTCTCTTCTCAGCAGCGGTGGCATCTATCCAGTATCTCAATCACATTCCAGCATGGAAAATGTATTTCACTCACCTACAGCTTCAGTGAAACACTTTATTCTTTGCTTCTGCAGCAAAATGCATTTGTAAGGATATGCAGTATTTCATGTTGCCTCTTGACTTTAATATTGGCCACAATGGCCTGCACACACGTGACAAAACTCTTTTTCATATGCCATTTTTCATACATGTAGAGAGAAACCCTGGGACTCCTGCCATTGCATGCACAGCTCTGCCACAAATGTTAATCAGAAATCTCTATAGGTGAAAAAAACCACCTCATTCCTCAAAGCCCATTTTATCTCAGGGTAAATAATGCCTGGGGGCAACTTCCAACTTCATCATGTGAAGTCATTTTTTTCCTCCATCAGTTCACAGTGAAGTGTCACTTAGTGTCACAAAGGCAACAGCCTTCATCACATGGAGCTTCTCATGTCATAGCATGCCCGGTCTGAACACATCCAGGGTCACCTCCATGTCCTCTTTCCATTACCATCTGCAGCAGAAGAGATCTTCAAGGGTGACCAACACTGAAACATTTGTGCTTGAGCCCACTTTGTACCCGCTTTGCTCACTTGTCATGGCTGACATGCCTCACTACACGCCTCCCAGTGATGGAGGAAGAGGTCTTGTGTGTCAGCATCAAAACATACTTGCTGCCCGCTGCTTACTTTGTTTGGTATGTGATGATAGCTCTTTATGGGTGTCTGAGAAAAACAAATGAATGAAGAAGCAGTTCCTGGTGGCCTCTGCCAGCTGTTGACAATACCGAATAATTTGCCTTTCCTGAAACAGACCTGATGCCTCTTGTGGATCATGTGGCGCGTAGGTGTTGTGTCAATCAATAAAAATTAAGAGTTGCTGAAGGGCAGGAACAGCAGCTGTGAGATTTCTTGCTGCTTTTTGTTCACAGGGAAATGGTATCAGACTCTGCTTAGTGGCTTGTGTGATTTACTGTGGCGTTTATCTCACACGCTTTAGCAAGGGCTTTCACAAGCAGATTGATTTTAGACCCCAGGTTTTAAAGGTGCAAGACAAACGGCTCATTCATAAAAAAACTTATTTGTGAAGCCTTGTTTAGTGTCTAAGCAGGTGTCCTGATTTGCAAAATCTACTAAGCAGTTTGCTCTGTGGGAACATTTTTGCTGTTCAGTCAAAGTTGGTCTCCTTGACTTTTGTTTGGAAATCGCACAACTTTATAATTTTGGAGTTCATGGGTATCAGGGTAAGAGACAAATGGGCAAGTTATTTCACTTCCCCTGTGACACAGGCAATTGTATCTTTTGTAACAATAACAAGCTCTATATAACAACATAATTCTTTATAGCAACATCAAGCTCCTCTTAACGGGAGGTAGAGTTTTCATCCTCGCAACTCCCCTCAGAAGTCTGTGACAGAACCTCATGGTTTTGATGACTCTGCATTTCTTCTAACATGCTTTAATCGGTGCTTGGAGTGGGTGGGTTCTCCACGTACCAAAGGACTAGAAGCCCACTACTGTAACAGGAGGGACCAGATGTTCAGGTAGACAATATTTCTGAGAGGATCAAGAAATGCTTGCTGTTGTGAGTGTACAGCCTTGTCATGTACAGAAGCCCCAGCGGCATGGAGACCTTTGTGTTTCTATTGTGAGAGTAGATCTAGCTCCCTGCGCTGGCCAGAAACCCCCTTCTCCCTCATGCCAGACCCTTCCTCCAGATCCCAAGCACCGTAAGACTTGCAACAAAATGTTAGGAAATGGAAAACCTAGCTCCAGGGCTGACCAGGATTTTTTGGAAGTCAAAGATGGTGACTGAATATCGAAGTGTCTGTTAGCCCAGTGCAGTTAGGAAGTGATTTCTGCAGACGGAGTGCCATTGTCTAGGGCCTAGGATGGGCAGCTTCTGCAGCAACTCGTACAGACCCTTGCAGATGCAGGATGTGGTGCACACCGACCATGGGATGCCCCAGGTGCCTCCACAGCAATGGCTCTTAGCAAACATCTCCTGTGCTAAGCAAGCAAGGAGAGAGGAAGCAGTGCTCCCCTCCTGAACTGCTCCCATGTTAAACACATCAACAAAACCCCTGTGCATGAAAAGAATCTAATAGCTATTTTTTAGGTATTCCTAGGATAAAAGGGAGCTTCTCTTCTGCTTGAATCCTCTTTACCATGAGTTCTGGTTAAAATGTTTCTTTTGAGATTGTTCTTCTGCAGGAAGAGGATTTTCAGATGGTCAGGTCAAAAAGGAGAGTTGATTCAGTGACAAATGTCTTCATACAACAGAATATTTAGATATCTCACCAGAAAACAGAAAAGTCTCTGACAAAATGACCCATGCTGTGCAACGTGTTGCTCTAGCTCAACACATGAGAAGTTCTGCCACAGAGCTATGGAGGTGATACTCCAAGCTGCCTAGTCTTGCCACAACGCTTTGTCTTTACAATGACTTTTCTAAAACCTCCTTGTATCCCTAGTCTAATGGTGATCCACAACCAGTAGGAGAGAATGGGCACGTGAAGCACCCGGAATTACACTCTCAAAAAACGGCATATCTGCCTCATTCCATACTACGTTTATTGGGCAGTGTAGTTGAGGCTTTGGCCTTCTGTCAAAAATGAGGATTTTCCCAAGAGGAGAAATTGGATGAGGAATTAATGAGACTCCACAAAACATCTCACAAGCACCATTTTCCATTATTCGTATTTTAAAGAATTGAATGCAGTTTTGGTGCAAGGAACAACTGTACGCTAGCCCTAGGGTTATGAACTGGATAAGCCATTAGGAATTTTCCATTTCTAACTGATTGTGATCTCACATCAGTGTAACTCTGCTCACTTTAATGGAATTACTTCAGAGTTACTCTGATGTGAAAGCAGAACGAGGTCCTGTGATTCTATAACTATTTATACTAAGCTGTTCACATATGCTTCTGAGAGGAGCAGCTTTTAAGAAAATATAGTGGAATTTAGAGCCCATTTTTCATTAGTTCAGTTAATCAGTTTACTCTGGTCTACTGATCACTTCTGCTTTGCATGTGATTGTCCTTATAAGTGAGGTCAGCTTTATAGGAAAAGAAAATATCCTTTTTAAAACTAGCTGGTATTGTTAGAAGAAAGCAGGCAAGTTGGACACCTATAAATTCTTTCTGGTTTTTTTAATGCATAGTTTTACCTGTAATTAAACATTTATTGTTTTATTTTATAGTTTCTATGAAAAGGTAGGTTGTAGTTGTAAGAACATAAGCCAGATCTTGATTATTTCTGCTTCTGTCAAAAGGACACTAGTGTTTACCGGGTTGGCATGACAATTCGTCCTTGAAGAAACATCCTAAGGTTTTCACTTACAATATGCATATGCCTCTCATCTGATTAAATACACAAGCCTGTGCTTAGCTTTAAGCATCATGAACTGCCTCACTGAAATGATGAGTGTGCTTGAGTGTTTTGAGGCATTGTGGTCTGGTTGTGCACCCTCTTCTCCTATCGAAAATCCCCCAAACGTGTCAAGAGGATCCACTGCCCAGCTATTTCCTTTTTCTCCAGCCTTATCTTCAAGGAACTCCTTAAACATTTTATTAGTAGAGCTGTCAGGCAGAGAGGTGGTCTAAAGTGGTTTCTTGGCTACTCTATGAGGATGGGGAGACAGGGCAGAAGAGGCTGGAAGTGTTGAAGTTACTCCATAGCTCCTTCCTCCATGGTATACCTAGCATATATATGGATGGCAGGATGTGGGCTGTACAGTCAGAAAGTCACAGGATAATTTAGGTTGACATACACCTCTAAAGTCCAATGCTCCACTTAGAGCAGGGCTCATTTCAGTTCTAGAAAGGGTTTTCTAGGGTCTTCTCTGGTCAAGTTTTGAATATCCCGATATTCACCTGCACCAAAAGGTGCAGGACCAGTTTTCTATAATGGAACAAAATAGAGATGGGCTTCAGGGCTGGAATCAGATCTGTTCAGGGTTGGATTCAGATTTCAAGCGGACTTGAGCTTCAAGGATTTTGCACTGCTTGCCTTGGCCTTTTTCTCTAAGGGTCTCTTGAAATGACTTTAAATGGAGAGGAACAGTTAAACCAATCTAGTTTGATAGGGCTGAATCCAGCAGTTATCAATATCTCCAGAGGAAAAGAAGTAGCTTCTGCAGTCCCTTGATTAACCGAGCATAAAACGAACCGCCCTCCCTTTTCTGCTTTAATTAGATATGAAGGAACCAGCTCAAACCACATGAAAATTGACTTCTGACTCCTCTGCATGTACATTAACCACCAGGTCATGGTTTTATTTTCTTTCGCCCTTAGAAAACCAGTTTTTCCCAGAACAGCCATGGCATTTAAAAATACTCCCACCATATTTTTTCCCTGCCCCAGCCTTTCCTTACACATGGCTGTCCACGTGGCCCCGGGACCCACGGGCCATGACAGCAATATAGAGTTGGGCAAGCACCACCGAGCAGCCTAGGTGGCTACCTGCGGCGCCCACAGCTGCACTGGGAAGAAGAGCAGGGTTACATGAGTGGGGTTTGGTTTGGTTTCTCGGGGGTGGGAGATGAAGGGCCACAGGGGCGCTTTACCGCGGGCACCGCTGCCCTCTGCTGGGTGCCGCCGCCCGACGGGGCGTCCCGCCCGGGCACTCGCCCCTGCTGCCAGCGGGTTCGGAACCGGCACCTCCGCTGCTTGTTGAGCTCTATCAGGGTCCCTGCGAGCCGGGCGCCGCTAGTCCGGGAGCAGGGGGAGGCACGGCTGGTGCAGGGGTGGAAGCACTTTCCCGAGGTGGTCAGGGGTGAGCTGCCACTGGAGCGACTGTAACCACCCGCATCCCGGCTGCAACCCCAGTGCACCCTCTGGGAGAGGAATGCAGCTTTGCTTCTTCCTCACCGAGCTGAGAATGCCACCCTGCATGTATTTCCCACGAAGTTACAGTTGTGCTGTGAATTTATCTAGCCCACAGTAACTTGTTCCCGTGTTCGTGTCTTGGAAGTCTGTCTTGGACAAACCCCATGTTCATCTGTTTGTGGTAACTGCTACCGATGCTCTGGCAGAGGTTGGAACATGTGCTTGCTAAGAGCTTGGGCCACGTCCTGCAACATCTCATCTGACAGGACCAGTCGCGCACAGGGGGGATAGTGAAGTAAGAAGAGACCACCTTGAGAGAGATCTGAAGACAAGTTTCCATGCAGCCATCTTTCACGTGGTTTTTAAAAATTTGTGTAAATCCCAGTATCACCAGGATGTTGCCTGTACAAGCAACATGCTGTAGGTAGGAACTGTACAAGGAGGGTGAAGGTGATCCTCTTCACCCCAGACAAGGGCAGTTGTGTTGGGGTGAAAGTTCTTTGCATTTATGGTAGAAATCTCCCTGTGGAGAAGGGCATCTATTCAGATATCAGGCATTTTTGTAAAGATTGAACAAAGTTTGATAGCAGTGTGAAGAGGATGAATTAAACCTGTACCCAGAGAGGTATAGAACAGCCTGATGAAGAAAAGAGCGGATGCTTTATAAATTGTGTGATGCCAGTAATCAGTTTAGCTCTGTCACAGCCAAAGGACCTAACTTCAATCTCATGTAAGGTAGGAATAAGAGCCCTTAGACCTCATATGAAATCACCAGTCCTTTAGGTTGAGAGACCAAGGGTCAGCAGCGACTTCTGGGAAGCTGATGAAGACCCTGTTAAGGTTAAGCTGATGATGCACTGCTCTTATTAAACAGCAGGCTTTGCAAACGCAGGACTGCAAGTGGTTTTGCCTTCGTGCCTGTAGAGGGATTGAGACAGTGGAGGGGATGAGGACAGGTGCCAAGAGTGCTTGGCATGCAAAAGTTCATTCTGGTGGTCCTCTTCTAAGTGAGCAGGCTCATCCTGTGACCAAATCACAACTGCTGTGTAAACTGTGGCTGGGTCCAGTCCGCAGTCAAACGGAAGATGCTCTGTGTCAGTCACTCACCATGTTGAGATTGGAGCATGCTAACTATATAATGTCCTAGCTGGGGCATGCCAGAAACCTGTAAGGAGATGAGACAGAATCTGCTCCAGGAAAAGTAGAGAAAGGAAAAGGGGTCAGAGACCCGGTCTCCATGGGCTACACAAACTTTCCCACAGGCTACCTGAAGCACAAGGGCTGCCAGCTGTCCAGGACTGGGCTAAGGGCTTGACCCCACGCCCTCCAGTATTCAGGCATGCAATCTCTTTGCAGATTATGAAACGAGCTACAGTGCCTGACATGGGTTCACATATGGAAAGGGAGAACTGACCTCTGAGTGTTGCCTGAAGGAAAAGGTGCTCTTTTCTGAAGACCCCTTGAATTCTGACTTTCCATTGTAGAAAGGCTCAGTAGAGCTCTACCATGCTCTCTCTATCTCGCTGCCTCTTCTGGTGAGAACATCTACCCATAAAACATGGGGAGCCATAGAAAACTGCATATGGACTTGTTTCTCCTTTGACAAATCCCAAAAGAAGTCTCACCCAACTGAGACCTTTAAAAGCATACAAAGCTCTTATAATCAAAGCACAGTTCTAAAATCCTCATCCCTCTACATAAACCTGCACCAGCCTGTCCACCTAATTAATGAACAAAGATGCAGGAGAGGCAGAGCATTTGGATCATAAACAACACAAAATCTGAGACCAGCCTATCTGGGTAGTCAGATGCATACAGGGAACTGAAAGTGCAAGGGATGGCACACTGGAGTCTGGGAAGTGTCAGAGACAGTCTGCCCTTAAAATTGGTTGTACCTGTATCTCTAAGGAGGAGTGTGTGTGGATAAGCAGCACTACGTGTACCAGGCTATGCTGGTGCCTGTTACAGTGCAGCATGGATGTGGCAAGGACAGCTTGAGCTACTGACACTTATGCAAGTAATTGCTAGATGATATGAGTAAGAAGATCAAAATTTTGGCAGATTATACAACTGCACAGTGGTGGGGATAGACGGACACTCCAGCAGGAGCTGGAAATATGGTTACTCAAAAAGAAGCTTCTCAAACATCTGAGAGAAAATATTCAGAAATGAGCAGGAAGGTAGAATTTGGAAGAGGAAACACATTGGGCCAAGTTCTGATCTCAATATTTGCAGGGTTTTTACATCCTCTGCTCATGATAAATATGGGTCTTTCATAGCCCACGGTATGGGAAGCAGCTTGTGTGTCAGTGGCAGTCTTCAGAGGAGTTGGTAGCTCTGCCCTGACATTACACCACAGCATTCCCAATACTAACATGACATACAATGTCTCTCAGTTCACCCAAAGGGAAAATAACATATGGAAAGGTTAAGTGACTTACTTTATGTTGTGCAAGTCTGGGGCCCTCTTGGGAATGGAAATACCACTCGGCCCTTTTATTCTTAACAGCACCCAGCCAAGGGAACCTCTACTAGGATCTCCAAGGATTTCCTCCTGTAGCAAAGGCTGCCAGTGGGGAGGCCCCAGAGGAAGAAGCAAAGGAATGCCATGCATTACTCACGTGCTTGCAGGCAGCGTGGAATGCGAGGGCTGAGATGCAGGAGGCAGCAGTCCCCCAGCAGCTCAGGTGGCCAGCTGGCAGGGAGCCACACAGCAAGCCAAGGGTGACTCAACAATATCAGGGGGCACTCTGCAAAGCTCTGCTCTGCCTCCTGGCTTTCCAGAGGCTGGAGAGGGGAGCTGCATTTCTGAGCAAAGCGGCAGTACTTCTGACTGAACGCTAAAGCTCCCCAAATATGAGTCAGAAAACCTGAAACCCAGATCAGCAAACAGTTTAAATTTGTGTCAAGCCCTACATAAACTACAGTTTTGGACTCAGTCACGTTGAAGGCATAGGGGCAGAAAAATCTAAGGAAGGTGCTTAATTAAGATGGTCCTTGATGAGTTCCAGGGGAAGAAATTTTAGGCTGTTTGCCTGGGATTACAATGAGCAAATTTATGTGTCCAGGAGATCCCTACCTGTCTTAAGTACTCCATGGGTCCTACAGCAGTCATTCAATCCCCCCAGGTGCCGGTTTTCTGAACTACAAAATGTGGAAAATGTTGGTTCTCCCAGTACTGGCACTAGGTAACAGAACAGCTCTTTGAATGGGAGATGCTGTAAGAACATGTTCTGTGGGTATTACTGTTGTAAGTAATAGGTATATATTCCTTCTTAACAGTGAACCATGAACAATTGCTTGGTGGGTCAAAGCCTAAGAAAAAGAGAAACCAACTTGATCTGCCACTGTATTTGAATTACTGTTAAAAGGGCAACTGCCTGAGTAAAGCACCCAAAGTCTGAAAAACTTGAGCCCAGATTTTTAGCAGCAGTGATGCTTGACTCCTACTGAAACTCATGGGATTAAGTGCCTTTGCAAATTTGTCCCCATGGCTTTTCTTAAGACTTGGAATATCTGTGGGCAGACAGGTGTAGATGTCTCAGTAAGTCAGTTCTTCTGTTCTTCTGAACCCCACAGAATGGGATCTTAAGAAGTGCTTAATACTGCCTTAGCTCTACCCTCTTTCCTGCCAGTCTTCCTATGATCCCAGTGGGAACTGCGTTACAGTTGCACTAGTGGTGTCAGTTGAATTTAGACTCCTGAATGGCTTTTGAAAATTGAGCAAAATCTTGTGAATTCTTACTGGGTGTGTCCTTCTGTAACTCCAGAGTCTTACCTAAGTGTCTTTGAAATTGGTTAACAGTGGAGAAAGTCAAATATGGTCCCTGGAATGGTCATTGAAAGCAAAAACTTTGAGAGGGATACAGCTCTCCAAAATGTGTTACTTTTTCCCAGCAAATACTGTAAAACCTTATCTCAGTGTTTATGTAGTGTTACCACTATCATTGTGAGAAATCCAGAAGTTTAAAGAGAAGATTGCACCAAATATGCTTTGAATCAAGGAGTCAGTTTAGTTTCTGTTAGCTAGAAGTTTGTATATGTGTTCTGAAGACATTTCAGTTCTTTTTTCTCTAGTCTTTCTATGTGGTAAATGTTTAACAGAGATTGAAACACTCATTCAAGATCTTTCTCAGCATCGATGACTACCAATCAGCTGTTAAGGCCCAAAAATAGCATGTATAAAAAAGATAAATTACCTTAAGTGTTATTCTGACAGTGATTATAATCAGGTGATGCAGCTACTGAATATTTGTAGCCAGTTATTATTTCATTTGCATTGTGGTAATATTGGAGAGTCATCTCAGAACATGACCCAGCTGTACAGAGACAATACAAAATAATTTTCATTTTGGACTCGATGAGCTTAAGGGTCTTTTCCAACCTAAATGATTCTATGATTCCTGGTCTGAAGGACAAGCAACTGAACTGCCTTTTGTAGCTTGTTTCTTTCCATCATTTTCTCATTCCTCTTGTGTCTTCTATTTCTAAGCTAAGCTATCTGTGCTGTCTACTGCTAGTTTTCCAGTGCCTGAAGTTTTTCCACTTCCTTTCCATTTACTGGTCTCTTTTCATGGTAAATTAACATCCTGGTTATTCTCATTCTTTCACATTCAATCCAACTGATTGTGGCCATCTCTTTCTCTTGAAGGAATCCTACTTTCCCTTATTGCTCCTCTGACTCTCTGCACCTTTGAGTGCACCCTCAGCAAGTTTGCGGATGACACCAAGCTGAGTGGTGTGGTTGACACCCTAGAAGGAAAGGAGCCATCCAGAGGGATCTTGACAGGCTGGAAAGATGGGCCCCGGGGGAACCTAATGAGGTTCAACACTGCCAAGTGTCAGGGGTTGCACTTGGGCCAGAAGAATCCCAGACATAGATACAGACTGGGAGAAGAGCTTCTTGAGAGTAGCCCTGCTGAGAAGGACTTGGGGATTCTGGTGGATGAGAAACTTAACATGAGCCAGCAGTGTGCTCTTGCAGCTCGCAAGGCCA
>VZTU01026863.1:117866-134713 GCA_013400835.1 Zapornia atra
CCCTGCCTGTGGCAGGGGTGTTGGAGCTCTATGATCCTTGGGGTCCCTTCCAACCCAGACCATTCTATGATTCTATGATTCTTTGCTTCATTGAAGTCAGATTTTCAGCAGGCATGAACCAGCAGTTACTTTCTGCAAATTTACTTCTGCTGTGTTTGGTGACTCATTCTTCTATTTGACCTCAATGGCAGTTCACCATCTCCCACCTCCCTTGTACAATACTTAATGGCTGGTGATGGACAGACATGGTGATGCAGGTTCTATCTAATGAAACATGACAGTGATGGGATAAGGTGGATAAATATGCTTATCACACAGGTAAGTAAACATAGGCAAAAATACAACGAGGAGGAAGATGACAGGTGTCAATATATGAGTTTACATTAATCCAAAAATCCTTTGTTCTCAACTCTCTGTACATTAGCTTCATATCCTACTAACTCACTGCTGTTCTCTGAGGCCAATGGCTGGGATGGCTTTTTATGAGAGCAGTAGGTCTAATGTCCATGAAGTCACATCTGTCCTGGATGTTGCCTCTCTTTGCTCAGCAGTGTTAAACTTCAGTAGACTTGATCTCCAAAGACATAGTAGTTTTTGCTGCTGCTTGGCATGTGGTTGAATGCAGCTTTGTTTCTGTGTAGAGACATCCTTATTGCTCTAAAAAGCCTCAAAGAGCCAAGGAGACCTGCAGTGACGTGCTCTGGAGGGAGTCTGAACAGCAAGCAGAAATCTAGAGGGAATCCTGCAAACCACAGGATTGCTGCCAGCTGTTCACATGGACTGTGGTTTAGTAGGAGCCACTCCCTGGGCTGCCATGGCAGGAGAGAAAATTAAGGAAACAATTCCATTGGCTGCTCCTCCTCCCCCAATTTTGGGTGCCTTTCCAAAACAGTCACCTGCAATTGAAGAAAGTAGTTTCACAGGTATTCATGATGATGTAGGCTGTGGAGCACTGAGGTGAGTTCCTGAGGCCTTTCACTTGACCCTCCACAACAGGAAAGCTTTCTATGGGAGGAACCTCCATGTTTCTCTTCATGGACAGTCTTGTAGAAATAGAAACCATAGAATCACAGAATATACTGAGTTGTAAGGGACCCATAAGGATCACCAAATCCAACTACAAAAATCATTGTAGTAATCATTGCAGTGAATTCAGGAATCTGATTCTCCTTGCAGCAAATTGCATAGGTGCCTCTGAGAATGGTGCATTAGAAAGATGTGGCAATAGCCTTCTGTTTGGGAGGAAAGGGCAAGAAACCAACACAAATGCCACTAAAGTCAGTGGGAAGATTTCATATAGAGCTCAGATGAATAATGATAGGATAGATGTGAACAACTTTTTTTTTTAGAGGGTAAATGACCTTTTAGAAACTATTTTGGGTGGTAAAGAGCAAAATTGGGCGTGGTCTAACAGATTAAGCAATAGAAGCATTAGGTAGAGTATAAAGGAATGCTCCCAGCCTGTTAGGCTGGACTTTGTTCCCAAGAGAGAAATGAACACCACACCACTTGGGTGAGTTAAGAGTGCCCTCTTTCCAAGGGAGTGGAGCTTGTCTCATTGATCTAAAGAAGCCTTTCCATCTCCAATTTCCTCTTACTTTGTTTGAATAGGTTATCTGATCTAATTATGTAACATTCCAGTACACAAGTTCGGGAAGAAGTGATAAAATCAAGAACAGCTTTAATGAGGCCAAAAAAGGAAGAGGAATGGAGTCAGCTCAGGGGACCTCTGAGGTCCTTTTGGTGCTATTCAAGCAAACAAATGGAAACACTGCTAAAACAGAAGAAGCTGGAACCGGAGTGGAAGGAGAGAAGAAGACTGGAGTCAAAGGTTGCTTTTGAGCTAGTAGAGCATTCAGTAGTTTCAGTCTCCAGAAAGAAGTAGGGATTGTCTCTAGAGTAGATGGTGTCAGGAAGCAGAAACGGGAATTCAGACTGCAGTGATTCGGGGAAGCAGCCCTGTTGTGCAGACATGCAGCTCTGCCTACTGTAGGCTGAGGTATCTGTTGCAGAGGGGTTGGACTGAGTGGAGTGAGACAGATCAGGAGGGAGGGAGGGAGGGAGGGATGGATGAACGGATGGATGGGAATGGCAGGGTACACGCTTCCACAAACAGTTCTGGTGGAGATTGACAATGACCAGAGAGTGCTTTGAAACTCAAGTTTGTACAGAAAGTATAAATTTTCTGCATTCAGTTCTATGAACACATCAGTTAAAATTAAACTTGGTAGAAAGATGAGAAAGGAGGGGAATTTCATCCCATGTAAAGCGTGTATGTTAATATCCAGTTATTTCTCAGAAGAAGATGAAGGATGCCATTGCCTGCTAGATGAAGTTTTGAAAAAGCCTGATGTACGTAGTGTTCAAAGGACACTGGACACAGCTCTAGGGCCTGAGAGTGAGAGCTGATCCTCACTGATGGAGCTGGGGTGCTGCTCCAGTCTGCCTCCTCCCTGGAGGATAGACAGACCAAGGCATCTGCCAACAATCAGGTTCTGGCTAGGGGTATCTTCTGATGCCCAAATGTCCTTCAAAGTACAACATAATATGATCAGTTTCGGGATTTTGATGCAACTGTATGATGAGAGGTGCTGAATTAGAATGGAGTAAATGCAGCTGATGTGCTTGAAAGGTGGAGACAGCCGGAGACATTGAATGAAGGTGGTGACTGAGAAATTACCTGAGCAGAAGCCAAAGGAAGAAAATAAAAAGAAAAAGCAGTGGACACCAGGTATACACAAGACCCCAGGACAGGAGGAGGAATACTTAGGTGGCTGCATTCAGTATCCAGCACAAGATAAAACCATCAGGCCCACTGAAAATAACCCTTGTGCCTAACAGAAAAAACTCATGGCCAAACATGTAGTCACCACAGCTCCTAAATTAATGGGGAGAAAATTATCTCAGAAGCAGAGACCTGATCAGAGGAGAAACCATTTGGGACACACTCATTATAATCAGTCTACCAGTGATGTGACCATAGGAACGGTTTCTTTACTGTGATGTGGTAAAGAAACCTCATCATGTTTGAAAGTTCTTGCATTCTCTTTGTTATGTGATTTACTGGTAGCTACATGCTATCATGTTGTGTGTTACACCTGCATACATAGCTAAAGATATCTTTGACATGAATGTCTCTGTAAAGTATAGATGTGCTTCTGAACAGACAGCTTTTGAGTGATGGTCAGGAAGTGCAGCCCTTTCCTGCAGAGAGAAATGCTGAGCTTCAGTTTGGTTGTGCCTGGAAGACATTGCTCTACTCCAGCCTCATACTTTTACCTGCCCATAACCCAGAATAAGTAACTACGGCAGCAAGTTAGGAGTCAGTACCAACTCCTGGACTTGTCTTTGGGCTCCATAACTTACTTCTTGTGGTGAAATCACTTCTTCAGTCCTTCATCTCCCTCACTAAATTGGAACTAATTTTTGGAATGGACTATAGTGGTCACAGCCTTTTCCTGTACTTTTCTCAGCTATTTCTATTCATCCGAATTATTGTTGCAGCTTAGACCTCACAGGCTAGATACTGTTATTTCTATCCAGAATAAACAAAAATATGGAAAAAAGAAAATAAAGATGCATAACTCTTACCTTTATAGAATATCAGGGCAAGCATTTGTTTCAAAAACAAGGACAGTGTTTAATTAAGAGTGAGCACATGGACATCAGAGTGCTGCCTAATCACTGTCAAAATAGGTGTTAAACAAAGGTTTTCCTCAACAATATTTTCCCTCTGACTAGAAAACAAGTAGAGGATAATATCCATGTAATAAACCCCAGTTATCACGACTGCACACTGTGCAAATGATTTGCAGCTGAAAAATTAATTTCTTTTTTTTTCTCTGTTCGGCAACCAAAATATTTTTGCTTGGATTTCTTTCTGCTCCAGTTAAAAATATTTGGAGCTATTTTTCTCTAAACCTAGGAAAGGTCTTGCACGGTTCTATTCCTGGATAAGAGGCCAGGTGTAACTTTTTCACTAGTGTTTTGGTTCTGAAACAGATTTAATTTTAAAAAAATGAACAAAGTTCTCAGAGATATTGTCAAAGCTTGGGGAAAAAAAGGAAGGCATTTGACTCACTTCACTGTTAGTGACAATAATCAATGCCCAGGCAGGCATGGCTTCAAAACAAAAAAAAAAAAAAAAAAAAAAAATGTCAAAACCCCACTTANAAAGAAAGTGTCAAGAACCCACTTAAGATTTTAAACAGACCATGAAAGACGTTCAGATTCTTCATCTGGAAGAAAAAAACAGACATGGAGGGAGGGAGAGGTTTCCTTCCACCAGACAGCGAGAGATCACGCTTCCCTTTGGTAGGTTACGGGGGCAATTGTAAAGCCATCTCATGTGAACAGATGGAGGCAAAGGATCTCAGCTTTCACCGGGAGCGGGTTAAAGATCTGATGCCTGGGATGGTGGGCCAGACAGGGCCCAGCAGCAGGGGCTTTCTGCTCTCTGACAGTCAGGCGTCTCCAGGGCCTGCTGGGGTGGCAGCAATCCTTGGGGAGCACCTCGGCAGGTTCTCAGCAGACCGGCACCAGCTAAGCCTCAGACTTGTATAGGCACTTCACATTTAAGAGCATGTCTAATCCAATCACGGGCAGATTGGAAGCTATCTGTGTACCTCCCATATAGCATATTCTTGTCAGCTTGAAAGCAATCTTCTCCCCATCAGCCTTTCCCCTTGTCTTCCTATCAGTCTGTGCAAGCAGTATCGCTCCCCCCTTGGGCACACTGGAGCTAATCCTATTTACTCAGCCCATCAATTTAGCAGCTTTAAATATTCGCATCGGTTAGATGGATACAGCCGAAACTGGATACAGCCGAAACATTAGCAGTTAGCAGCGGTGGCTGGGCCAGCAAGAGAGGGGGGAGAGTGGTGCGGGGAGCAGTGGGAAGCAGCCTTCCCATGCTGGAGAACGCAGGAAAAAGTAATTCAAAATGCTGAAGGCTCGGGCATATCTCACGTGCATACGTATGTGCTCTCACACACAGACACACAAAGCAGGCTACACACGGGCAACTCATTACACACACGTGCACACAGTGGCACTGTTGCTTTTGCATCTCACAGCCCCTGTTTCTGCTAGCAAGCCCACCCGTGGTGAGGCCAGTGCTGCCCGAACCTGCTCGCTGCGATGCTGCTGGTGTGGGTATGTGTCATCAGGTGGGCTTTGCCCCTTGACCTATGTAAGCATGGGTATATGGTCTCACACATCCCTGTTCCCTTCTCTTGCTGAAACCAGAAGGTGTGTGTGGAAAGGCTGGAGCAAGAACAAATGTGGAGGGTGCAAATGGAACACTGACCACGCGTGCCTCCTGCTTGAGCGCAGACACGCATGCCGCTGCAGAGTGCAACCTGACCTGAGGAGGCTTTCTTGGCTATCTGTTTAAAAATTCCTGGAGCGAAATTCCTCCCTTTCTTTTGTTTATCTGTCCCGGGCATCCTTCAGCATCCTTTAGCCATACCCCCTGTGCTCTGGCTACAGATTAGAGCAGCCCTGAGGAGGCAATTCCTTTTAAAACACTCCAACAGGCCCATCAGGAAGTTGTTAAGTGCTCATTCCAAACTCTTGCCACTTTTCCCAGTGATGGTAGACTTCAGAAACAACCAGGGTCTGCCTCTGAAAACCTAGTGGAAGCTGCAGGGAGTTTCTGTGTGCCACTCCTACAGCACTTGCACCTTTACTGATGGCTTCATTCCTAGCGTGGACAGCCCTTGGCTTGTGGTTCAATTCACCTGCATGAGTCACGCCTGAATTCCTCTCTTTACCCACTGGAGGTTAAACAGAACTGGGGTGACTGTTGCCTTTCAGGGTATTGCAGTCTTTGACGTGCAAAGGACATCTATCTGTCTGGCATTCTGACCTGGTACATTTTTAACATTTAATCTGTCCTTTTCTGTCTCTTTCTCAAATTCTTAGAAAGAGGTTTTGTTGGGTTTTTTTTATTTCACTTGCTGTTTGCGCTAGTGAAGATCATGCGTGCTAACAAAAATCTCAAGAAGTTCCTAGTGCAAGCAGGCTGCAAACTTGGGGATTGGTTTTAGTGTTCTGGAATTGGGCTGTGGCTCTAAAATGGGCAGCCTGATTTCCATCATTCTGAACTGAGACTTAAGGCTGAAATGGAGCAAGAGGAGGATGTGCGGTGATGTCTCCTTCCCTCACTCCACTTCTCAAGACCTAAAGGCACTTCCCTACTGCTCTCAAAAGATCATAGTGTTTTTATTTGGTGGACAACACCCTTTTTCCCCAGGCTGAGAGCACTTCGGGCAAAAGCCATGCGATGACTTTGCAATTCAAGAGGGGGTATTCAAGGTTTGCACCAACAGCATTACTGGCTAAGTAAGTCAGATGAGCAGAGGTCCTTTATTCTTCTGATTAGCAATGGGGGGGTTATGGCAAAGGAGAGCACTCAGAGCATACACTTTCTAGCAGCTGGCATGCTGCGGCGCCTGACACGCCCCAAGGAATCCAGAAAAAGTTCTTGAAGCATGAGAATACTTTTTCCCCCTAACAACTCTGCCTCCCCTTCTTCAGGGGCCAGGGCCAGCAAGCAAGATCTAAGAGGTTCTGGAATCACTGGCATTCTTCTTGTTGGCTTCACAGGGCTTTGGATCAGGTCCTGAGTGACAAAGATGGCAAACCTCTAAAACTGCTTGGAGAATAAGAAAGCTGAAAGTTCCCATGTGCTGTTTAGGGCTATATCTTAGTTTCCCCATTGCATTTATCAGTAATATATGTCATCAGTACCTACTGATGGAGACAGAGACACTACCTTTTTGCAGCAGACCTGTGTTTATCCCAATATCCTGTGGTTTGAGGCTTCTTTTGGAAACTCATCCTTCTCTTTCATTTCTTGGTATTAATTGCTCGTATTGTCCTCTATTTTGGCACAGTAAGACCAAATATTGACTTGTCCTAAATGTCTGTGGATGCTTTTTGGTAGAGAACAGAAGAAAATTTGGCCGGTGCACCTTCAATTGTGTCCACTGCAGTAATTTTCAACCATCAGGGAGTAATTCTGAAAAAAGAATTAGATGTGCACACAAGAAGTCAAGGTCTAAGGTGAGGAGGCAGAAGATCCAAACCCAAGAGGAGAGTGAGAGGTATAGAGCAGCTGGATGGGAGAGGACAGCCAGGACTGTGTGGAGAGTAGAAGCAGGATTCAGCACTCAGGGTATTCAGAACGAAGGCGATGGCGAGGACACAGTGTTCATACCTGAGGTGGAATGGCTTTTAGCTAGGAAGCCATTAAAAGTGGTGGTCCTCTTCTCCTTTACCTTGGCACTGGTTGCTTGTTCCCACTGCCCACATCACAGCTCTGCGAGACCTCAAACTGTGACAGGCTCAACTGAATGAGAAAACTAACCTGGCTGATAACAAAGCATTTCCTACCCTGGGTTTATCTGTCAGTGGATTGTGTTCTAGATCTTGACTTCCACAAGCTCTTCAGGCAAGGATGCTGGCACAGGGGAGGGGCTGCTGTCAGCCAAAGAGACGGGGACACCCGTATTTCACACACTCCCCGAAGGCGTCAGGCTAAAACAGCTAACGGATTAGCAAGAGGAGGCTGGCGCCCACCCTCGCACTTGTGTTTGAAGAGACCGTGTGAAGAAGCAAAGCACACTTTAAAGGCTGAGCAGGCCCAGGCAAAAACAAGTAGTCATTTAACTACCACAAGCTGCTGCTCTTCAGAAGCTGTGGGCTGCGCCTGTCATTATGGAGCCCGTGAGGAGCCCACACAGGCAGCCGGGTCAGAAGGAGATTCAAAAGGTGGTCCACAGCACCCAGCCTCCTAACTTCTGCTCTGGGCATCAACAGCCTGCACCCCCCCCACAGCTTCCCACCAGGGAGCAGCACCAGCGCAAACACACATATGTATTCCTAACTGGAGATAATTAAATTGGGAAGGGGGGGCAGGGAAAGAAAATAAAAAGGACTACAGTTAGTCCAGCTTTAGATGGAAGCAGTGATAGACACCTATATCCCAGGAGGCAAGGTTAGCGAGGCAGATAGAGAGATTAGAGGCAAGACACATTTCATCCAAAAAAGGGGGAACTCCTCAGGACATGCTTTTCCAGATAGAGGTTATGTGGCTTTGCTGAATGGATACCGCAGGACGTGAGCCAAATCCTCACCTGGAGTGAAATGGGAAAGCCCTCCCGCCAACGGGGCTAAGGATTCATGCCAGCTGAGACCTGACCCGGTGCGCTGACGGCAACAGCTAGTCTTTCCACATGTCTTATGCAAGCTGCTGCTTCTGCCGTGTCCACCTCTTGTGGGGGGAGAGGTCGAGAAGCCACACAGGTTTGAGGCCACACAATGATTTCATAGCAAGTCCAACTCCAAGACATCTTCCCCCAACCGCATTCAGTCCCCCTAGCCCTGGTCAGCTGCCTTGTGTTAGAAGCTCTCGCTCTCTGTAGGACCCGCACTTTGACACTGCTGAATTACCCTCCCTTATTCTCAGGATGCTGCTTTTCTCCCTCAAGAGAGCTTTGATGTGGAGAGGTAAGGGCCAAATAACCCACACCCACCCCACCACCCATCAGCTGCTGCAGCGTGGTTCAGCGCCTCGCCGGGCTTCAAGCAGAGTCAATCTCCCCCTCGCTGCCACTTCCTCCCACCCCCCTCGGTCTCCGCTATCTGACGTGCATTTAGCTGGAGCTAGATCACACACACACACCACTGGACTTCCCTTCCCTGGAAGCAGAAACCAGAGCGACCCTGGCTAGCCACGGGAGAGGAGACGATCTGTGAGCCCCCGGCGGCTGTGGTGGTTCTGCTTGCCGCTGTGCGCCAGCACGAGCAAGCAAATTCCAAGAAGATGCAGTCATCAGCAGCTCTGTGAAGACAGGAAAGTGGTTACAAATGCTCTGCTGCCTCAAAGAGAGAGAGAGAGGAGAGAAGAAACCGCAGTCTGGCTGCAACCTCAACCTCATGCTTTCTGATAATCTGCTGTTTAGAAGCGTTCACTATGGTACCCGTGGCTAGGTGGAGGTGGAAACAAACACGCCAATGGATGCAAAGGGCTGGTTTATCTCCAGCCAACTCAAACGCAGCCTACTTTCAGCACACATACAGTAGCCCTTATGTACAAAAGGGAACAGAGACAGAGGTTTCTTCCTTGAAACTGTCTGCATGGTGTGTTCTGGGGCAGAAAAATTTGCCAGGGCACTCGGCATGACCATACAACTGCAGTTGAGGCCAGACTGTTTTGCCCCAGTATGGGCTCTAGGGTTTTACGTACTGAAGTCCCCAGTGACCCAAATGTAGCATCTTCTTTACACATTGATGGTACTGAGTGGGCAAATACAGTTCATCACTCAGTAGGTATTCTCCCATCTTCTGCCTCAATCTTCTTCATTTCGATGACGTGCTGCATTTGCACCTCATTGCCTGAAAAGGAGGAAGCAAGTATTTGCAAGTATCCCTACTGTGAGATTAAGTGGTAGAATTAGCAACATTGCAAATTTTCTGAAATATTTAATCAGCAGTTCAGAGGCCAGATTCTCCATCCAGACCAATGTCCATGTATTGCCCAGTTGGAAATGAGAGGGTTCTAGTGGGGCGGCATTACGAAGACAAAACGTTATTGATGCCTCCCTAGACAATTTGTACCAGTCCCTCAGGAGTTGTTTCACTGGCTGAAGTTACGTGTTCCTGTCACATCTCCATACCTCCTTGGCGTGCCCCTTGCTCTGGGAGCTGCAGAGATGAGAAAGCATGTCCCTGAGCTTCTCTCCCACCGCTCCATTGCTGCAAAGCTGTGTGGTTCCTTTTCTCCCCCGGTCTGAAAAGGCCACAACAAAATGCAGAACCTGGCCTCCATTATCAATAACTGAGATTTCATATTTTCATTATCAAAAGGTTTTACTGAAGCCTGGAATTTGCCACAGTGGGTGTCCTTTCAAAATCTGCCAAGTTTGCTTTAGAAAAACCAGATAACATTACCTTGGTATTTGCGGTATTCCTTGTGCTGCTCTTCCCACTTCAGTGGAAGACTGCTGAGGATGTTTAGGGAAAGGCTAAGATAAATGTACTTCGATATCAAAATAAATAATAGAGGCTCATGTGCAGCTTGTGTTATTCATGTTCATACTGGATTCCCGTTTGCGTTTAAAGAGAGCTGACCCACAGCTCTTAGGCTGTCACTCCCAAGCCCAGAAGGATCAAAGGAGCTCCGTCATGAATAACGTCTGGTCCATGGGGCACACATGGTTTTGAGCACAGAACTCTCAAATTACAGCAAGCATAAGCTGAAGCCTGTGTTGGTAAGTGCTGAACCACTTCCCACCGCTCAGTCAGCCATGACTGTGCCAAACGTGGCTCCTCTTTGGGGCTGTTGTGCACAGTTGGAGGAGGTGGGTCTGAAGAGCTCCTCCCACATGAGAGCGCTCGTTCCAGAAGATAGGTGTTAATGTTCTTGATCAAGCCCATGCATACCGTCTTGGGCCGTCTCCATCCAAGCACTTCCTCTGTAGAGGCACTTCATACAGAAACACAAAGAAATGAGGACTCACTGGAGCTCAAGGTAGACGTGAGGGGATGTTCCTGTATCTATTTGTATGCATATGCAGATAGCAAAGTTTTCCCATGCAAAGTCTCTCTTTCAGGGTGGAAGCATGTTGCCAGCACTCAGCAAATAATAAATAATAGTAGCAGTACATTAATTCTTCCACAATTCCTTTTCATCAGCCACAAAAATTACCATAACTACTCACCAGCCTCTGGTCTGGCAGGGCAAAAGCCAGAAGCTTAACATGCTGCATAAGGGGAAAAGAGAAGTTCTCCTGGGCAGTCCTTTAGTGATCCAGAGGGATCGTGGTTTTCCTGCTTTGAACTGTGGGGAATGCAATGAGTGAAGTTCAGAGTCAGCTGACTGATTATTCAGACCTAATATTTGAAAAGACCAGGTACTTAATTCTTGATGTTTCGTCTCTCATGCCATGTTGTTCTTGCTCCCATGTGTTTACTGCATCAGGAGATGATGAATGTAATATATCATCCCAGCGTAAACCACAGAGGGTGTGACAGTCTAGGAGAACAAGATTAAGGCAAATAATTGCCAAAATTTGGTGGAGTGGGGCACCATTTCATAGCTAAGTGAACAGAAAAAACATAAAATGTTATTGGTCCTTCAGGATGTATAACATAAAGTGCTCTATGGCCTAATCTTCTCACTCCCATGGAACATAATTTAATGCCTCAAATGTCCTGCTCTGATCAAAAGGAGCTCGAAGAAGCACCTGATGTGAGATGTTCATCCGTACAATCTGGAGCAAAACAAAGAGCGAGCTGTAGAATTCTGGAAGCACTGGTGCAAAACACAGCCGTGCAAAACAGGCTTGCATTTGATCTCTTTCTAAGAAAACATTATCTTACAAACATCTCGGTGCATAAGGCAGTGAGTTGGTAGCTTGCTTCTCGTGCAGTGCCTTAAAGACCGAGTCGCTGAAGGCTATGTCACAGACATGCTATTTTTCTCTGTTTCCAAACCTAAGTGTTTGGGTGCAGTTTCAGCATGGCTGCTCTTGCCACTGCAATGTTATCTGTGATCCTGTGGAGAAAGCAGGAGACAGCAGTGTTCTTGGTGGTGCCTCAGCTCCACAGAACAAAATAATGTCCAGTTTCTCCTCTCACTTACACAGAAATAAATCCACTGGCTTCAGTGGAGTAACACCGTCAACTCCAAATTGGGTCTGTTGACCTTGCTGAGTATGTCATCAGAGCACAAGATGCTGCGATTGTTGCTAATGTTACAGGATGGAGCAGTGATGAGCTGTATTTGTGCTTTCTTTTGTTATGGTGGATCTTTGGAATCTACCTGAGGGGAGTTTTGACGTGAAAATCCTGCTGTATCCTGTGGAATCTCACTTAGATTTAGCTGGTTTAGAATTGGCTGTAAAAGTCCTTTCATTCTTCCTCCATGTTTGTCAGGAAAATCCTTGAATTTCCCATCATACCATTGAATATGGACATTTGTGCTCCCCCAGAGCCGTATGAAACTTCGCTTCAGAGCGGTGTTCCTTTGGGAATATCTGGTGGCAGCTTCTTATAGAGGCAGCTGGCCTTGATTTTCTGTCCTGGGCCTACTGACACAGCATGTGTAAACCATTCCCGAGCTTCTGGGACTGAAAGGTATTTTTGCTGATGCTGAACATCCATAATCCTGAAGACAAAGCCCTAGAGATGGATGCTGCAGTCCTAGGTATTCTGGGTGCCAATCTCTTCCCTGGGAAGCAGGATTCCTACAAAGCAGAATTTGTAGGGTTTTACTTCCAAATAAATCCAAGGGAATCAGATACAAAACAAGGCTTACTGAACAGTCGCAGTCATAGGTCAGAAAGTGAGGAAGTGATTGTCCAAACAGTGGAGATGGGGGTTGAGGGAGGGCAGGAGAGCTCATCAGTTTCAAGACAAGGCAGAGTCTATCCACTTTCCTGACTGACAGCTGATTTTACCCATGTTTTATTTATTGCTGGGCCACAGTGTTACAAATAGTCACAGTGCAAATTACATTCTTTTAGTATAGCTTTGGCCTGCGTTTTCGGTAGGATGTAGAAAATTTCACATTTTCTTGTGAAATCAGACTGCCATGCCAGGTGCTGAAGGCAACACAGTTTAAGAGACAGTGCCTATTCCCAGGCTTTCCAAATAAATAAAACCAGAGCGAAAGTGTGGGGAAAGCAGAAGCCTGCCTTAGGGACTTGATGGAGTTCCTACAGCAAGTCCATGACCAAGGTGGAACTGAGTCCAAACACCTCATAACCTGCTCACAATGGTCAGCATGGGACTAGTGCCCAAACACCCTTGTACTGATCAGGAGGTTATGATTTTCCTGACTGCTGCTGTAACACCAAACCAAGTTTGTAAGATAGGTGAATCATAGAATCATGGAATCGTAGAATCATAGAATAGTTTGGGTTGGCAGGGACCCCAAGGATCATAGAGTTCAAACCCCCTGCCACAGGCAGGGCCATCGACCTCCAGGCCTGCATTTACACAAGGTTGCCCAGGGCCCCATCTCACCTGGCCTTGAACACCTCCAGGGACGGGGCATCCACCTGGGCAGCTTGTTCCAGCACTTTACCACTCTCTCTGTAAAGAACTTCCCCCTAATACCTAATCTAAACCTTCCCTCCTTTAGCTCTAATCCACCCCCTTGTCCTGCCATTGTCTATCCTTTTAAAAAGTTGATTCCTCTCCTGTTTCTCTGCTCCCTTCCGGTACTGGAAGGCTGCAATGAGGTCCCCCCACAGCCTTCTCTTCTCTAGGCTGAACAAGCCCAGCTCCCTCAGCTGAAAAGTATGGCTTCATTAATAATATGAACAAATTTCTATTTGCCGGCCATCTGATTACATGTGAGTATCCAGGATTACCAGCAGAGATCCCCGATAACCTAGCAACAACTGCATGTGGTCATTTTGCCTCACTTCTGAAGTCCTGGATTCACGGATGTGTTTATCCTTAGCCATAACTCTTTCCTCAGCCTTGCTCCTGCCTCCAGCCCTGACCTTTTCCTAGGCTGTCAGAATAAAAGTTTTAAAACAAATGTGCAGCTGGTTTGCCTTTTTTAAAAAAAATGCAGCTTGATAGTCTTAAAATGTGGAACACATCTTCCAGTTACCACAGTTATGATTGTCTGTCTGCTTTGCATGTTTTTAACGTCTATACACCCATTTTAATTTAAGGGAAAAGGGTGAGATAAGTTCCTTTTACAGGGTGAATGTAATAAAAGCACAGGTAGGTTGTTATTTATGCATAGCCTTCAGGTATAGGGTAATCAAAGCTGAGAGAATGATAAAACCTTAAGATGCTTCTTGTTGTTATCCTCTATTGTAATGGCTGCATTGCAAGCTCATAGTTGGTGGTACAATGCCTTTAGTAATTACTGCACAGTTAAGGTTGTGCAACAGGAGTCCTTGGCAAGTTCAGGATGGGGAGAAGGACAAGGAGCAAAGATGTAAATGAGCTACACGCTTTCTGTCCCAGGAGCTGCCAACAGCCAGGGAGCCTTAACTGAGGGGTGGAGGACAGAAAATTTAAAGAGGAGCCTACTTACCTTGGAAATGAAGTGCCAATTTCATATGTGATTGGAGCCTTTAGGAATCTATGTCCCACAAACTTCACGGCGACCAAGACTGTTCAGAAGCAAAGACAAAAGCAGGTCTGCTCTTGATTTCAATGGGAAGAGAATCTGGCCCTCTCTGCAGTCAGTTCAAAGATGCTGGAGGAGCAGAGGCAGAGGAGGACTCAGAGGCAGAAAAAAACCCAGCTCTGTACCTTCTTGAGGTGGGAACTGTCTCTCGGCTCTTGTTGGCAACACTGAGGAACTGACTGGTGGGGCCGAACTTTCGCTGCATGGGGTTATGCTGTGTTTCCACACACTTGTGCTAGGATGTGAACTTGGCATGAACACAGCACTGTTATTCACACTGCATATGAATGGGCAGAAAAAGTGCCCATTAGTAAAGTTAGTAAAGTTCACCCCAGCCTATACTGTTGACAAGGAGTCCTGAGGGCAGCAACCTTAGAAAGGATGGTAGAAGTTTCCACTGGGAGTTTTTGTGCTAAAGGCTCTTTCAAGGAATTCTGTGCCACAGAATTGCTTTTGCCTACAAAGCTGAAGTAGTGCACAGACTGCACTCAGAAACGGAGGAGAACTGTGCCATCTTTGTCTGAAAGCAACAGTGCAGGCAGAGGGCGCTGCCTAGGCTTTCCCTGTAGTGTGTGAGGGCTATGATCTCTTCGTTTTGGCTGTGTAGCACGGCCCTGGTGTAAACTGTGCTTCTCTTGAGGTAAAAACTGACCTAACAGCTGGACTCTGCAAAGCCTGGGTCAGGACTTTGTGGGGAATAACTTGGAGAGCACCGTCTGGATGCCTCAGCAGAGCTAACCGGGGGAGCAGGGCAGCAACCCACTTCCTCAGCAGATTGTGGAGCGTAACGAGGGGGAGAAGATGCCAGGTGGCTGCATCTATGACCACTGATGGCTGCAACAAGGAGATGCTAGACAAGTTGTGCTGGTGTAGGACTAGGGCTAACAGTTAGCTAGCACGGCGCTGGCTAATTCACCTCTTTCCGGGTCGCTGTTTTGCTTTCCCATTCAAGTAGCTTTGTTTCATCCCTTTGCTTTGTGTCTGCAAGAGGGAATAGTATCAGGACATGGCTGGGGTATATGGGGGTTGATTTGTTGTTGTTCTCAAGGTTGTGATGGGGTGGGGGGGAAGGGAGTTAAAAGGTGATTCAGTTGCCATTTTCTATACTGTATGCATCCTGCATCAATCAGATCCTTCATGTTTCTGCTGGCTGCCTGAGGACTAGGAAGAAACCATCTTCATAACTGCTGTGATCCATCACCTTCACTGTAGAGTTTAATTTCACTTTTGAAGCACCGGCATTGCCCTGGCTGGAAGAGAGTAGGCTGGACAAGCATGCTTATGCTTGTAGTGCTATTGGAAAATTTCTCAAGTACCTGTGGGCAGGTGTGGCTCACATACTTGGGTTAAACCAATCGCCAGATCTCAGGTCAGGAAGGAATTTTGCCCTAGGTCACATTGGCAGGGATTACTGTGTTGTTTTTGTTTTCCTTGCTTCACAGTGTGGGTTGTGGTTGGCTTCCAAGATTATCTACTGCCATCTCGTAAGAAATGCTAAAGGCCCAGGCTTTGGGCCCACAAGTGGAAAAGCAGAGCCAACCCTTCAGGCCTCAGGCCTGCCTCGTATAATCATGCAGCCGCTGTGTGCAGAGACTGCAGTGTCAGAAGCAGACAAGGCGTCCTCAGGGCTGTCAGCACCCTCCGGATTGCCCTGTCACCTGGGCAGCACCACTTCATAAAATGCCTCAAGCGTGCGGTGTGAAAGTCTGGCCATACAGTTCACCTCTCTGGTTCTTTCCCTATGGCAGAGCAGGTTTGGTGGCAAAGGGTTTTTTCGGATTGTTTTTGGGTGATGGAGCATTTTGTGACCCATGCTGTGGGAGCAAAGGGTGTGGAGACTCCCTAGAACTTCTCAAGACTGCAGGGCACTTGTGACTGCAGCTGGACTTGTTGATGTGGGTGATCTTGCCTGAGTGGCACAGAGCTGTCATTTCGTTTCCTGTGTTCCTGGGATGGGGCTGGGTTGGTATGGTTCACCTTTTTAGCAGCATCTTGCAGATTACTAAAAGGGCTACATTTAACAATGGCAGTTCCTCTAGCCCTTCTTTGGGAGGACTGGAATCACAGTAGGAGTACCACTGCATGATCTGAGAAAGCCAGAATGAGAGAGCATCACTTTGGATAAAAGTCAGTCTCATAAGCAGGCCTTCTTCTCTGCTAATCAAAGCACTCCAGGCATAACTGCACTCTTAATTCGTTTCAAATATGTTGCCGAGTCTGAATTTCCTAACTAACCAGTGATTAAAACAACATGCTTGTTAGAAGTCTCTTGGGGACTGGCTTGTGTGATGTTGGTATTAATAGGATGAAAACAATCAAAAAGTTAGGGGCATTCTTCTGGGGTATTGAAAACCCTTAATGAGGCCCTTAGTTATGCAATAATTTCTTTGCAAGCAAACACATGCCTATTATCATTATTATTGTGCCGATTGTTGATATCCCACTGACATGAACAATTTAGAGAATTCCAAGTATTATGCAGCTCTCCTGCCAGCTCAGAATAGGCTGACACAGCTACAGCTACCTATTTAAGACGATTAGCCTGATTTTATTTGCATAAGAATTTAAAGCGACAAAACCACTTACCACACCCAGGAAATGATCATTATAAATGAGTTACTGCGCATTCTTTTATTAGCTGTGTGGTTAACTTCTGGATGCTACAGTAATGTCAAATCCAAAG
>VZTU01026863.1:135636-193923 GCA_013400835.1 Zapornia atra
GTGGAACCCCTTGGCCAGGTTTAAAAAATAATGGTGTTACTGCGTCAAGAGCAGATCGGGTTTTTTTCTTTTTATTTTATTAATTTTTAAATTCATTTTTCTCTTCCCTCCCCAGTTCAATTCGAGCTATTCTCATGTCTTGGAACGATTTGAATTAGTTTAATTTTTGAAACTTTAAAAATTTCAAAAGACTCTTCAGTAATAAATTAGAAAATTATTTTTTGGAAATAAGAAAGGATGCCAGGAAGTGCTTTCCCCCAGCCAGCCAGGCACAGGGGCGGCAGCATTCCAGCCCAGCTCCTAGCAATGAGAGCGAGCCAGGAATGAAATGAAAAATGTTCACCAAGAGACAGTAAGAGTGGTGAGAACACCTTTTTTTTTTTTTTTTTCAACGGGTTGTGTGGCACAGTCATAGCTGTGTCAGAGAAGCAAGGCTGGAAAGTGCCGGGGAAGGAAATTGCACCTGATGTAGCCCCTGATAACCGTGACAGCACTGCCTGGCCATTCTTAAATGCATCTTCGTGATGAATTGTGCCTCAGGATTTCCCAGCCTTCCCCAGCCAGGGACTGCTTACCAAAACCTGCATGTGACTGAAAGCAGCATGACAGGTAGCCACACCTTGGAGAGCCAGGGCTGAGGTGCCCTGGGATGAAATCAGACACAGAGGTAGGTAAGGGGTGCCAGAAGATTGCCGCTCCATCATGGGCTGAGGCAGGCCTGGGCCCTGTGGCTTTCTAGGGATGGTTGCTCTCACATCTCCTGCCTTGCTTTCTCCCAAACCTGGGAATTCGGATTGCTCAGCCGTCCCCACAAAATCACAGCCTTGCAGCTGGCCATGCAGTGAAGCCACATGCTTGCAGAGCTTGTGAGCCAAACGTTGCTTATGCTTTGTGACCTCAGGCAGTGGCAGTGACTGGCAAGATGTTGCTGTGGGACTCCTAAATCTGGTTCCTAGGATGCTAGCAGGTATGTCATCAAACTGCCAATGCATTCAGCATCTCTTCGTGCCACTCTCATGGCAGTTAAGGGACCTAAAAGTGATTACGTTTCTGACCCAAACCGATTCTCAAGGAAGCAGAGCACCAGCATTTGTCTGAAGTCTGCAGAAAGATGTGCCTGAATGACCACAGAAAGTAAAAATCCTATAATTGTACAGGGAGAGCTTCCACCCCAAGACCAGGAATTGGCAGGTTCATGCAAGGATCATTTGTATTTCTGTTCCCATGTTTGCAGCTCTAATGTATGGCTAGATGTTTGCTTCCAGTGCTGTCAAGCTTATCGCTTATATGGACCCTAAATTCACTGCAGAAGACTACTTTTTCAGCTTGAGCCTCTTAGTCTGTGTGAGGGAAGAACAGGGAGACACCAACTACTCAGCGACAGAAAAAGTGATACTGGCAGACCATGGGGAGTCCTGCTATGACTGAAGCCTGCAAGTGGAAATGCTCTTCCTGTCAGTGACAAGAGCATTTTTATCCCATATAAAGAGGGATGCACTTGTGCTGTTCCAAGTCAGGACAGACATTCAGGGATTTAATGCTCCATACTTGTCTTGATAGAACATTCTGCCTTGAATTAACTTAACATGAAATCTTGTCACAGTAGCTGATGGGAATCTTGCTGTGGAATTCAGTCCTTCAAGAAACAAAAATAAAAATGTCATCTGTTTGACATCAGGGACAAAGTGCTTTTGGGCCAAGACTGTCTCTTGCTTTGATGGCTGGTGGCCCTTTAGTCCATCAGTTACACATGGAACAAGGAATAAGAGCTATATAGTTGAATTTAAGGATCAGATTAAGGTAAAGGAAATTTTTTTTTGCCTCGTAAAGACAACTGGTACATACCTTCAGCTCAGGGCTTTCACAGACCTTGAATCTTAGGAGAGAAATTGAAGGGCAGACCCCTGCAAATCAGGGGGCCAGATTGGTGGCAGATAGGGCAGACCGATTTAATGCTGCAAGGAGGTCAAAACAGAAACTTTAGCATCAAAGAAAGGAGGAGTGCTGCAAAAGCCCAGCACTCACAAGTAGCACTTACCAGAGGTATCATATAAACTTAACCCTGCTGTCATTATTCCTATTGGAAAGAGAGGAGGTGAAGGCCACGACCTGTGAAGCAGAGGTCAGATGTTACAGACCATCAGACAAAGGAAGTGACAATGGGGAAAGGTTCTTCTCTGAAGCATTACCAGATGGTAGCTAATCTCAGTCAGGGGAGAAGGCATGACCGTCAAATCTACACACGGGCTCCCTGAACCTGACACTCGCGTGTTATCAAGGGAAAAGACTGTTCTTCCAACTGTTACAAGACAGACGACGCAGTGCAACCCACGCAGTGACCTGCTGGGCTGATTTCGGACAAAATTCACCCAAGACCAGACATACAACCCATATTTACTTGATAATCAGTTCCGCATCGTTGCTGGAATCTGAAATAGTCTGAAAATTTCTGCCTTAAAGGGAATTTTTCCTCCTGATCCTTCCGCTTATTTGAGAAAATGACTTTGTTTTCTGATTATAGAGGATTAGAGCCCTCGATGCCATCAGGCAGGCATCAAGGGCTGGTATAAGGTGGCAGAGCTCTGTGATCAACACTGGGGTCTGTGCTGGTGATTTCTTTTGTGATAGTCGCAGTGGAAATGCTGCTGTCCTTGCACTCAGCTGCAGATCTTCCTGCAGATTTACTGAGAAACCTGTGCTACCTGAGCGCAGGTAGGACTCTAGTATATTTCCATGTCTGTAGTGGGGATGAGGAACACACGAACGGGCATGCAGGTGGGAGGTGAGCTCAGTAGTCCCGGAGCAGCATCTACTCAAGGCAGGAGGGCACAGCTGAGAATGGAAACATAAATGCTTCTTGTGGTGTTCGTCGCTACATGGCTTGCATTTAATCTTGTCTGAGTAGCTTATGTTTTTGCCATGCTTCTGTTTTCCTGCCTGGGTGAGAAGGAATAGAGCCCCCGTTGTTGTAAGCAGCTGCCACGGGCGCCGCATGCAGAATGCAGAGCTGGGACGTGGCTGTGCCCGGCGGGAGCTTCGCCTGGAAAAGACCGTGATGGGGTTCGGCTCTCGCCCAGGCGTTTCTTCTATAGGTAGGAATAGTGGGTTCACTAGGGCTTTAGGCTAAGTGCTCTGACTGTCTGTCTTTTGGAAACTTCAGTGGTGTGATTTGAGTCCCTCAGTCTGGCAGAACACTCTACAGGTTTAAAAAAAATAATCCAGCCCACAGAAAACAATAGCAATTAAGCACCTTCATGGAGTTCAGCACGTGCTTAAGTGCTGAGCTGGGTCTTTCATTGTTTGCCGACACAGTCAGATCTCCTCAGCATGATACACATGAGCAGAATCAGACCCACACATAATTTTTTCCACAACCAGGAAAAGCAGTGAAGGCATCATACCTTACATGCTTACTGCTCATTGCCTTAATACCTGGAAATGGTATGATCTGATTTAAGGTCCTCACTTCTTCTGGTCCTCTTGGAAACAGGGTGCATAGCAACATGCAATTCTTAAAATGTTCCACTGCACGATGCCTGTGTGCTTGTAATATCATTCTTTATGTCTGCCACATGGGATGTCCAGCTCTCAACTGTGGCAGTGAGAGCTGTTACACGGGCCTGGGAGGTGCAAGGATGAAGTCCAAAGCTATGAGGTAAAAAAACCTTCCCAAGCACATTGTGGTATACCCCCAAGTGCCCCTGCCATGTACTGGATGATGTCTTTCCATCCCATTTTCTAGGTACCTCAGCCACACTGAGCAAAGCAAAGTTATAGATACAGAAGAAAAGCAGGTTTTACCTATTCTATGAGCTGTAAAACCTCTCCAAACTTGTGCTGCTTTTGCTGTTGTCACCTCCTGAGAAGTTCTGCTTCATTTTTTGGAGTGTCATAAACGATGCCATTTCAAAGCATTTTTCCTGTGGGAAATGAGTGTAGCTAGCACAGGATACAGAATACACACTGCTTGCAAAGAGCCTTGACAGAGTTGACCCATCTCAAAATTCCCTTCAAAATTAGGGTGTGTTGAACCTGGTGCATCTTTCTGGCTTCTTTTAGGCATCTTACTGTTACTGTGTGAGATGGACTCTGCAGGGCAGGCAATCCTTTTAAAGAGAACGGACCATTTCCCCCCCAAACTGGCAGGAAATAGTCACAAAGTGACATTATTTTAGAACTGCAGCTGTAGAGCAGAGCTGGCTGGAACTCCAAGGTTCAGTGAAAACTTTGAGCACAATTTCAGATTTTGTTGGACAACAGAGTTGGAGGATTTGACTGAAACGGTTCTGAAAATAGCAAAGCTGTCACCCACTCAGAGCGCTGAACGTGAAACCTCAGATTCTGATGGAGAGAGAAAAAAGCGATGACATTTTCCTTCCAGTTTTAGATCAGCCCCAGCAATAAACTTCGCTTTATATAGGAACCAAATAGACATAATAGGAATAAAACTGTACACAGATCGTAAATAGAAAATACAAGGCTAATACAAGTACTACCAGGCTTGTTCAGATATGTGCAAGGCACAAAGTTGAAGAACAGCAGGAAAAGAAAATGAAATGAAGGGGGAAGATACAGATTAAATGTTGTAAAATGAGACCAGTGTAAAAGATGGAGGCACAGATGTAAGCGAGTTGGCTCGGTGTGGTGGCGAACGCTCTCACCCCAGCAGTAAAGAGCTTGAAGTCATGGACAAGGCAAGGAACTCAAGGCAGGTGGTTCCAGGGAAACTGAAAAGGAGGCCTGGTGATGCAGAGAGGTGAGGGAATGCCAGGCAAGGTGCCAGAGTCAGGAAGGGGGAAAGGAGGGGTGCTCGGTGCAAAGAGCAGCTTGCCTGCTCAAGGTGAGTTGGAAATTCTGACCACACTGTGCAAACTGGTGGCAGATGGCAGCCGACCTGGCCTGGCTAGGAGATACCTGCCCCCGCTTGCCTTGGCCCGGGCCGAGGGGAATTTCAGGGAGCTGCCAGAGGTGTTTGGCAGCTGCCGCCAAGAGCCTCATGCTGCAACCAACCTCCCACAGACTTGTCTGCCCACCAGGCCCGGGGCCCCGGGAAGTGCAAACAGGGAGTAGCAGCCGTGCAGCAGAGCTGCAGGAGCTGTTTTGGGAGACACTGATGGGTCCTTTGGCCAACAGAGCCACCTGGTACCTACAAGCTCCTGACCCTGCCAGAGGCTTTCTGGGTGCTTTTGGTGCCGCTGCCCCTGGGTCTTACTTCTCTGACTGCAAAACAAAAACAAGGGGTATCACCTCCTCCCTCTTGTTTATCTGCCTGACCAATTTGCGAACGGTTCACGTCTTGGGCTGGGTTTTGCTCCCTGCCTCTCTGCTCTGCATGCAGGGGATCCGAGGGGCAACGCCGAGGGACAAAACAGCCAGAACAACAATAACTGCACGGTCCTGGCACAGGAGGGGGGAGAATTGTTTTCAGCCTTCGAGGCCCAAGAGTGTTGGTACAAATGACAGATATAATCGGGCCTCAGGGGTTTTTTTTTACATTTATATGTCTGGGGAAGGATGTCAGTGGCTGTTCTCAGCCACTCTGTCGAACTGAAGCTAAAGATTTGGGCAGGTGGGGGAGAGAGAAAGAAACGCCTTGAATTGCCATCGAAAGAAACATGCATAATTCCTAGAAATGCTTTGTGTCAGCTTCAAAGATCCTACTGGGAACCCGGCTTATTCTCTGACCAACATGTTTCCTTTGCAAAAGGCAGCAACTGATGTCTTTCTTTTTAATTATTTTCTGTTTTCTTTTCTTTTCTTTTTCTTTTTAAATTTTTAAAATCTCCAGCACGGTCAGTACCTATGTTTTCTTCGTCTGAAATGCCTGCACGTTCCCTCAGCTGAAATGGCTTAAAATGCAGTAAGGGATGGGACAAGTTCACATGTTGCTATAACTGGACCTTGAGACAAACACACATGGCCTCACGGATGTGGCTGAAGGTTTTTCTTCAGGTCTGTGCTGATCTGTGAAGGATGAAGTAGGAAAGAAGGAAATACTTTTTCTGCCCTCTGGTAGAAAACACTATGGGAAGAGGAGAAACTAAGACAACATTCCTCTAAAGCCTCATGTCAGAGTTGTGACTAAATCTGAATAAAGTACTTTCTCCTCCCACTGCCTTTACAAGAGTATAAAAACTGCATTTCTGAAATTCTGCTGGTGTTGGACATGAGAAAAACAAACAAACACACACTCACACAAATAAACAAAACCAAACCCCTGCAATAGTTAAGCACTGTTACTTAACAGAGCTTGAAATGCTAACCAACATCTAGCATAAAGGTATCAACTTAAAAAACATATTTTCTGGCCATGGCTAAATCTAAGGTGTAACCTCAACCAGTGATTTTTTTTTTTCCTTAAGCCTTGATGTGTTTATGGCATACTGCTTGTGGTGACAATCCTACTTTCAATAGCAGTATTTCTGCTTCAAAAGCAGGTCTGTCTTCTCCATTCACTGAACTCAGCACTCTCCTGAAAAAAAATAAACTATGGATTTAAAAAAAAGAGAGAAAAAAATGTTTTAAAGACAGCCAAGAAACAAACATATTTCTGAAATTATTTCAATTTTTCAAAAGGAGAATATCTATTTTTTTGTATTTATCCTGACATTATACTCACCGTTGTCATCACTTTATGGCTTCATCAGCCTGTGAAGCCTAAAGCCTTTACCCAGTTTCTCTTTGATAAACTGTCAGTGCCTGGTTTAGGATTTTTTTTTTTAAATTTTTGAGGGAAGTACTGGCACCATCTGCTGGGATTTTTATCACTGTGACAAATAACATCAGGATTTCAGTCCTTGCACCTACAAACATACCAAATATTCCCAGTGTGACCTGTATTGCTACTTTTTTGTTTGTTTTTTCTTCTTTTTTCTTTTCTCTTAAAGCTGTTATAGTGAGTCCAGAGGAGGGCCATGAAGATATTGGGGGCGTGGGAGCACCTCTCCTGTGAAGACAGGCTGAGAGAGTTGGGCTAGTTCATCCTGGAGAAGAGAAAGCTCCAAGGGAGACCTATTTGCAGCCTACTAATACTTAAAGGGGTCTTACAGAAGAGCAGGAGGGGGGCCATTTACCAGGGAGTGTAGTGACAGGACAAAGGACAATGGCTTCAAGGTGAAAGAGAGCAGGTTTAGGTTAGACGTTAGGAAGAAATTCTTTACTATGAGGGTGGTGTGTCCCTGGCACAGGTTGCCCAGAGAAGCTGTGGCTCCCCCCTCCCTGGCAGTGTTCAACACCAGGTTGGATGGGGCTTTGGGCAACCTGGTCTAGTGGAGGGTGTCCCTGCCCGTGGCAGGGGGGTTGGAACTAGATGATCTCTGAGGTCCCTTCCACCCCAAAGCATTCTATGATTCTTCTCTTTTTTCTTCTTTCTTTTTTCTTTTTTCTTTTTTCTTTTTTCTTCTTTCTTTTTTTTTCTTTTTTCTTTTTTCTTTTTTTTTCTTTCCTTCCAGACAGGACGCGGTTGGGTTTAGATTTGCATTCCCCAGACATCCGCAGATCCCCGCAGTTGTGGGCCCTGCCCGGGATGACGGCGGCTCCCTTGCCAGGGGTGGGATGCCCAGGGAGCGGCTGCGGGCCCCGTCCCGGCTCTCTGCTGCCCTCCTGCCGCCGCTCCGTCTCACTCCCGCTCCGTGCAGGAGGACGCGAGGTGTTTTCCCACCTCTCTCCTCACCTCGCAACAGGCTTGGGTGAGCCTGGCACGCAGGGTAAAGCAGGTACATGCCTGGCTTTCCCGGTGCATCTGGGTCCGCTGGCTCCCGAGCAACAACCCGGCACCTACAGTGCTAAATAAAAGCACCCGATCCATCTTAGAGGGCGAGCTCCCATTTGAATCTCCAGATTCACCCCACAGTGCCAGTTCTGCTTACCAAAAGTGGCCCACTGAGTGCTCGCGTTCCCTGTTGCAGCTCCACGCCAGCGAGTCGGCCCCCTTACCCATTAAATATTTGAAAATTGGTTGAAGTCATTTCGGCCCCAAGACCCTCTAATCACTTGCTTTAATGGGTAAAACTGTCGCTTGCCAAGCACCAGCTGTCCTGAGGGAAACTTCAGAGGGAAACTGCTACTACATGGTTCAGTTAGCCTTTCGCCCCTAGACCTAGGTTGGACAACTGTTTTGCATGTCAGGACCACTACAGACCTCCACCAGAGTTTCCTCTGGCTTCACCCTGCCCAGGCACAGTTCAACCATCTTTCGGGTCCTAGCATGGACGTCCACACTCCACCTCCTCCTATATCCAAGGATCTAGGGTGATGCAGCTTTTGTGTGGATCTGGAATGAAGTTATTCCCCCTTAGGGTTCAAAAGCAGTTTTTAAGGTGGTACGGTGGGAACATCAAAACAAAAGGAATCCAAGAGGTTTTGTACTCTGGGGTGACAAAGTCACTCAACTCTGGTTTAATGTGTCATCTAAAGACAATGAGCAGTAGAAAGGTTGTTGTGACTCTGATGCTCTGTACTGACTTGAACACTGGGGGATGGTTAACCCCTGCAGAGTATTGCTGATCTGAGGCATTTTCAGCAGCTCCTGAAAAGGGTCATAACAGTTGTGTGGCTGAACAATGTATATGAAGTCTTGCTGAATCTCATATCTGCTGTGAGTATACATACCCAGATCTGGAGAACTTAAAATGTGAAACTGGGCCATTTCCATTCAAGCTTTGCCTTCTTGCTGATTTTGTCCATATAGCTAATGTCGCTTTAGCAAATTTTAAAGTACCAAAGAACTTGATAACAGTTGAGGAAGTTCAGTATTGATAATTTGAAACGGGTGCCGGACCTACCTGCATTCAGCTCTATGCACTATGAATAGGCCTATTGGAGGGAACAGTGACGGCACCTGCCAGTTATCAGGAAAACGGTCTGACATTCAATATGTAGAGCCATTTCTTCAGTGCAGTCTGAGACACTGCTCAGTGCTTCTTCCAGCCTCATCATCAATGTACTGTGGAGCACATTATACTGAGGAATCTGACGGCCCTGGGCAGATGGAGCGGTGATGTCATCGGGCTTTTCCTTTTCTACTTCCTATGAACATTTGCCTTATTCTTACATCCCAGCTCTTTCTTGACATGTTTTAGACTAGAAACATTTTTCTTTTTTTTTTTTTTTTTTTTGGAGGGGGCACAGAGAAGGAATCACTTCTTTTTGATTTCAGACAAGGTCTGGCAAGTGAGCTCTTGTTGCCAGTCAAAGAAAAAGCCTTAAAAAAATTAACACAGAATCTGTGTTTAGCAAAGTGATTTGCATAAGCTGTACACTTGGTTCTTAGAGTTGGAACAGTTCTAACCTATGACAAATTCCTCTGTCTGGGCTGTCTTCCAAAATCATTTTCATCTACCCTGGCAAAAGAACTGAAGTCTGCGTTCTGCGCTAATTAACGGCCTTCAGGAGAAGGGCCCCAGTTGAAATGCTGACACACTTTGTACACGCTTTATTTGTGAAAGGGGATACTGAGCCCATTTGATGGCGCCTCCTGCTCCGTCATGCCGTGCAAAATTTTAAGTGGGGAAACAAAATGGGTACAGTTATGTCTTGTTAAGATTCTGAGTTGCTTAAAGCACCGCAGTTTTCCCATTTAAAAAGCACGATATTGGGATTTTTTAATCTTTGAGTAACACCAATAAGCAGTAAAAATACTAAACCCATGGCAGTTCCATAGTGAACATAAACTGACAATCACAATTTTTATGAAGCATTACAGCCTAGCCTGCGTCCGAGTCTCTGTCTCACTAGACGTCTTCATTTTGGACACAGCAAATATACAGCCAAAGTCCCTTTTGCATAAAAGTAGAAACTGCAGATAAAGGAAGACAGGGAGAACAATAACCATCCCAATAACTCTGTGGAGATCTTCTAGCAGATCTACCCAGCCCCATGAGGAAGCTTTCCACGGAAAGATTCATAGCTTTCAGGCAGTCAAAAGGTTCAGTTGAATTCATAACCCGTGTTCGATAGAGGCATCCAGAAATTTAGATGTGCAGAGAGTTATGCATACCAAAGCACAGCATGCCAAAAAACTAGTGGAGACACCTATGTAGTGACCAATAAATGGGAGATGGTATGATGTTAATTTTCTATAGGAGAGCACCCGTCCCTGTCTGGGTTTCTGGAGCTCTGTGTGGGAACTAAGAAAGCTCCTGCTTGCAAAGTACAGCCTTCTACAAGAGGAGCAGCCTACGCCAGGGTCAGATTCAGTCCCTGCTCTGTGTGCTACAACCACTGCCTTTGAGAAGCACATCCAACCACAGAGGTATCTGTGGAAGGAAGGCTGTCTGAGTCTTTTTTTCTGACGTTGTTGACCTGAGTATTCACCATCTGCCTTGGACATATGAATACACACATGCTTGGGCTGAAGAGAGATCTGACTCTGGATGTTAACTATTTCATCCAAGTACTTTCTGAAGAGAGATCTGACTCTGGATGTTAACTATTTCATCCAAGTGCTTTGCATGAGGCAAGGAAAGAAACTCCTTTTCCAGCTTCTGAGCGTGGAGCGTCACCTAGGAAGTGTGCTCTTGAAACACTGTCTGGACTCAACTCCGCAGCAGAACTGCATGAAGACTGGCTTAACTAGGGTTCAGTGCACTCACCCTGGTCAGGGAAAGGAGCGAAGTACATCTACCCAGCAGCAGATGTTCAGCTGCTTAGTGACCTGTGGGAAAACACTTGGTGGAGGCAAGGGCATCCAGGCAGCTGCATGGTGTTTGAGGAATTTAAGGAATCCTAGCCCATGTCTTAGGCTGTTCTCCTTGCTCTTTTGTGAGGAGTGCAGAAAATTAAAAAAAAAAAAAAAGGAAGGACAGGAGATCTCTCAGGAATATCTCTCCCAGATATTCTTGTGGCATTTCCCTCCTCAGGTTTTGCCCTGCTTGCCTGCTGCAGCTCTCAGTGAACTATTTCATTGTGAAGCGGGAATGCAACGATTCTGCAGCCCCCGAGACAGATCCAGGGTTTTCACTAGCAAATAAACTAGCAAACATAATCGACATTCTTTGTGAATCCTCATCGTTGCCTTAGGAGGAGGAATTTCAAGTCTATTTTCTATGGACCTTCATTGCGAAGTTTCCGCAAGCACAAATGCTCCAATATTTTCCCTTCTTCTTGGGTACAGAGGACAATTATGTCTTGTTTTTGTCTCTAAAAGTATTGACTGTGTTAAACACTAGGCACGTGCTTTCAAAAGAAAAGCACCATGAATGGTTACATGTCCCTGTATTATCAGCCACGTGCTCCATCACTGGGAGACAAACGGTCCACTGAAATGCGGCTGGCCTGGACGTTCCACATACCAAGCAGATGCAAGCAGAATGCCATAGGGAAATAAGAAACACATTGTATGTGATTTAAAAGGCTTACAGCTATGGAATATCCTTCTGAAAGCCTAATGAACATCTCCAACACATACGCAATCGAAATACAAAACGCGCCCTGCATCAGAATACAAAACCACGGAACTGGAGATAATCTCTGAAGAGACCCACAAAATAAATCTACTGACAGCAGCACCTATAATCATACAACCCCAGCATTTGGCTTGTCAAAATGTCTCCAAGCTCAGGATTTTCTGTGGAGAGGAATCCGTCCACAGAGATTCTTTCTTCATTTTATGCCTTCTGTTTGCCACTCAAATAAGCTTGTGTGCTGGGTCTGGGGTTTTTCTTTGTTTTGCTTTCTGAGATGCTAATATGGCTCAGACTGACTTTGACAAAGTTACTGATTATAAATTCAGCTTGTTTTCCACAGGGCTGGAAAGGACCATTTAAAGAAGCACTTGTTCCAGCCTGACAATACAGGCTTTTTTTTTTACCTGGTGACCGTTGACGTGCTAATGCCCTATGTTTAGATTCAGTGAGGAGAATATATAGGGGAAAAAAAAGAAGAGGGAGAGGGGAAAATCTCTCAGGATTAGTCTTCTAAAAGAGCTCTTTAGCATGGACCTCCCTGGTTATTTCACATATGAGCTCTTGGAAGTACTCCTGCAGAGTTTCCACCGAGACCTGAGGTGGCAAAGGTGACAAAGGCAAGGTGGAAGAAGATAAGAAGATAATTTCACCTCTCCTTCTCAAAGGGAAAGCACAGCTCTGGAGCAATTTATTATTGAAATGTGTTAATTCCTGAGTTCTCCCAGTTGCTGTTTTAAGTGGAGGAATGGCTGGTGTTATAGCTGTGTTGTGAGGTTAGAAGCAGGGTTAAGCAGACCAGCTCAGTGACTTTATATCCATAAGACTGGTTGTGACAAGGGCTCAGAGTGTGTATACTGTGGTTAAGCAAGCTGAACCCAAGGTATGTAAATATCACAGGTACAAAAGAGACAGGGATCTCCTGGAAAGAGCCCAGTGGAGGGCCACAAAGATGATTAAGGGCCTGGAGCATCTTCTGTATGAGGAAAGGCTGAATGAACTGGGGCTGTTCAGCCTTGAGAAAAGAAGACTGAGAGGGGATCAGATCAAAGTTTATAAATATCTGAAGTGTGGGAGACAAAGGGAAATAGCCAGCCCATTTTCAATGGTCTGTGGAGACAGGACAAGGGGCAATGGCTGCAAGTTGGAGCATAGGAAGTTCTGCACCAATATGGGGAAGAACAGTGAGGGTGACAAAGCCCTGGGACAGGCTGCCCAGGGGGGTGTGGAGTCTCCTTCTCTGGAGATATTCAAGACCTGTCTGGACACCTGCCTGTGTGACCTGTTCTAGGGAACCTGCTTTGGCAGGGGTGGTGGACTCAATGATCTCTCGAGGTCCCTTCCAACTCCTACGATTCTGTGAATCTCCTTCTCTTTATCCCTGTTTCATATGCCTTACATAAAGGAGCTATGTCACATCTTAAGGAGCAGAAGGCATTCAGACTTCTCCTCCAGAGAGTGTTGGAAGCTTATAAGCATGCTCAAAAAGCAATGGACAAGTTTGGCTTTGAGAACAGGCTCAGCCTTGCTTGTACAGTGCATTGAGTGTATATCAAGGCTTTAAAGCAAAAGCAGACGCAGCATTGGACTTTCAGATGTAAATCCTAGGAGATAGGAGATGTCTATAGGAGATGCCTCAACTTCAGGGACAAAGGTCTAGGAAAAGGTGTGGGATGACAACACTGTAGAATAACAATGCAAAAGCTCTGCCAACCATTCCCCAATCTGGTCCTGCACAGACTTCAAATCAACTGGTGGAAGAGTGCGGATAGGAATGATAAGAGATATGGGTGAAAGAATGTGAAGGAACAGAAAAGATAGGGAGAGAGAATGCCCTGGGAGGAAGAAAGTGAGAAAAGGAAGCAAACACATGGTAGAAGAGAAACTGACCACAGGCAGACACTGGTTATTCTGACATCAGCTGATGCATGCAGTTTCCCATTGTCCAGAGAGAGATTTGGAAGTGACTGAAACGGAGAAAGGGGCGAACAGGCTAAGGAAAGCTTTCCCTTGACCCCAGTGAGAGAACTAGTGCTAACACCATCCTGCCCTTCAACTGCTCTCTGCCAACCCCAGCTCCCTGTTCGTGAACTCCTGAAGGCTATTTAGAGATCTGAACCTGGAAGACACTCGATTAAAGGCAGTGGCATCTCTCTCTTTAAAGACCCAGCACAACTGCATCCCCTGTTATACCAGCATTTAGTAGTCCTCTGGGGGTCATCTTTGACCTGTGCTAAAGCAATCCTGCTAAAACCTTCTGGCATGTCTAGGGCCTGACTCTCTTAGGCGACACGCTGGGGTGAGATATTTATGGATTAAGGTAGAAATTAAAATACAATTTTCAGGCACTTTTAGAGGAAGTCTTTAGCTTTACTTGTGGCTAAGTGATAGATAGACCCTGAAAGGTTACAAGTAACAGCTAAGTGGCTCAGAGTAATGCAAGAGAAGGTGAAGTCTATGGAGACGGCCCAAGCTAATGCTTTTTAAAGTCGATGGAAAGATTTCTCTGTCTCTCTGAGTGTTGAGTTGGCCTGCGAGAGACTGGATGAGATCCAATTGAGGCCCATAGTTACCAGAAGTTGCTACCAACCAATGGCTTTTCAGTGAGTCAATTTAGGGAAAAGATGGTTGCAGTAACGTGCTCAGTGACCAATGGCTGCAGACACAAAATATTTTTCATTCTTTATAGTGGTCTGGGGTCAGAAGACCAGTAAAGAAAGGGCATGAAGGCAATAAGAATGAATGTATCAGTCCACACGTGCCCCCTGACTGAGATGTCTGGAGGAACAGGCAGATGAATGTAAACCCCACTGTTTTCCAGAAGGTATCTGGTCCAGAGGGCTGCAGGCTGAAGTCGCTGTGCCTGCCAGGCTGACTCCCTTTACCAGCAATGAACTGATGCTTTAAAAGAAAAAAATCTCAGAACTGACCTACAGCCACTACACTGCCAAATACAACTGAGATTTCTTAGAATCTGCTCTCCCTGTGTCTTTTGTGTGAAATGTTTCCTAAGATGTCTTTGTGTGGTTATTAGCTATTGTACTTGCTGTGTTGTTAAGCTTTTTAAAAGGGCAAGTCAAAGCTTTTTCTGAGATCTCCTCTGGAATCCTCTTTTGTTATGGACCACTCTCAAGCAAAACCAAACCCACAAACCACCTACAACCAACTAGCCAAACAAATATGCTAATAATGAGACTGTTAAGGAATGGATAATATTCCTTTCTTTCACCCTCACTGGAGATTACTCAGAAGCATATCTTTAAGGGGACACAGGTTTCAAGTCAACCTAAAAGAGGACACTGGAATGAAAACTGGGTAAGGTGAAGGATCAGTGTGGTGACTATTCAGCCATCGCAACTCTTTCAGGGCAAAGTTAAACTAAATACAGTGGCAATTTTTCTATTTCTAAGCCTGGTTAATAGGGCAGAATACATTGCCTAAAAATAATGGAATTTTTGATTCTGGAGACTTTTGAGCAGAGACCCAGCAAATGTTTACTAGGAACAATTTAAATAGTGCTGATGCTACATTAGAATAGGGGAACAGACCAGAGGATCTCACCAGGTCTCCTGTATATTTATCTTCTTTGATTCTGTGCCTACAAACAGAAAGGAGTGTTAGCCAGGAACATGCTAAACTTGGGAAGGTGTGCTGTAATGTTTTAAATCTATTTATATACAAACTAAAGTTTAAGAAAATATACATATGAGATGAAGAACTGCAAATGAAAGATGACAGAGAAATAACACACTGGCATTTCAAATGTGGGCTGAAAATAAAACAGGATTCAGCTTGGAAAATGCATGCTAACATACTTGGGGAAATATAATCTGAAATAATATCCTCAGTGGGAAAGGGAAACCTGGAAATCATTTACGTTACAAAGGAGTCTTCTGGCTGATTGAGGACAGTGAATTAGATTGATGTGTTTAAAGCACCACTGTAATGGATGGAGCTCAGCTGGGGCTTTCAAATCCAGGTTTGCTGCTGCTGCAGCTGAGGCACACAAATAAATCCCCCAGCACTCACAGTAACAGTCTACTGGCTGATTTATACCTCCATTGAAATTTTGGCTGGAAGTGTTTAGAAATCCATGGTATTTTACAATGTGAAATTAAACTTACCACCTGCCCTGGGAAAGAGCTTTGTTGTTGAGTCCCTGAAGCTTCACCTGGAGGCCAAGAGCCAGCTCTGGAGGTACAGCCTGATGACAAGCTGGCTGAACTCTGTTTTCCAATGGAATGGGTAAGGTAACAGGCACCCTTCCATCCCTCCCCAATTTATGTGTAGTAAGGCAGCCTGAGCAAGGTCACAATTCACTGACATTAGTAAACATTAAAATTCCTCTTGCTGGTTTCTATGGACACAGAATCATACCAATGCTGGATATTCAAAACTTCTGAGACTAGCTGGAAGAAAAAAAACCCCACAACTACTAGGCAAGTAGGTGGAGAAGAATTCAGGTGATGAGATAAAGCATAGAAATCAGCAAGAAGGACTGGTAAGAAAGCCCCATGAACGCAGATATTGTCAACCTCTTAGTTTTCCAATTCTTGCAAATTATTAGACATAGTATCTTCTACCTGCCCTGGCTACCAGCTAGGTTCCCTACCTGTCTGTTCACAGGGAGACCTAATGCCATTGAGGAGAATTCCTTTTCCACCCGACAGGAGCAATCGATCCAAATTCCAGACCCTTGCAGATTCGAGGAATTTTAAGATGCAGGGAGACAGAGATGACAGAAATGCTACACCTCACTCAGCATACTGTTGGCAGCACCTTTTTACCTAGTTACAGAGAAAACCAACATACTAATTTCAGAGACATTTATTTCCTCGGAGTCCAGGAGCAATAATTTTGGTTTAAATGTTTTCTTTAACACAAAGTTTTCCATTCTGTCAGTGCCACACTCAGCAGCTCCCACCATAAGCACAAGCCCAAGCACAGTACAACTTCATGAAAGACCTTACATCAGCTGATGGCAGCGATGTGAAAGTCTGTGTTTGCTCTGTGTGAGATCTACAGACTCCCACAGGGAACCTGTTTGTACTTAAACGCAGGAGTTAGATGTCCCGTTATCACCTGTAAAAATTAGCTTGGTTCCTTCTGCCCCCTATACTCACTTTGTGATTGTCCTGTCCTTTTCTAACTACTCTGACTGGATGTCCGTCCCCTGGGGCTCGTGACAGCTCTTACCTGCCCATTTGGAAGGAAACAGAAGGTAAGAAGGTTTCTGAAGGAACTAACCAACAATCTGAGAAGCCTGTTGCCTCGCTCTGTTAAGATGATAGCCACACAGTAAACCAATCCTTCCATTTCTCCCTGCTCTTGATTCTATTTCTCCATCCAAAGCAAGCTTTAATGAGACCTCCCTGTTTTAACTACATCATGCACTGAAATGAGATCATTGCTATACTCTGGCAAATGAGGTTGATCTGTGTGGTCCTCCAGCTGTGCAGAGTGCTTTTCTCCATGAGGCTTTTTCTTGTTCACTGCGAAAGGAATTTTGTTATCTGATTTTATTTTTTTTTTCTTTCTATCACTGTATCTTTATGAACACGTGGAAAGGGTCTGATGCTGGGCTTCACCAGATTAAGCACAGAGAAGCTGTTTTGGACAAAATAATTTACTGAGTTCATTGTGTGGGATCCTCTCCGAGAGCCTTCAGTGATGGAAAATACAGCATGACTACTGGCACGAGCCATGCCAGTTTCCTGCTGAGAAACACCGGATTGGCAAAATCTGTCTGTGCAAGGAGCTGAGCTGTCTGGGAAGGTACAGCTCAGGTCACCCAAAATCCACGCTGTCTCCCCACTGTGGTCCTAGTTGTGTTGCAGGAGCCCCTTAGGGTTCAGAGGGACAGTTTGCTTGCTGAACTCAACGGAGTCAATCTGGATTTGATGCAAACACAATCAAACGGGGGCAAAAATGCGTTCAATAGGCTGCAAGGAACAGAAATATGTGAGATCTCAATTTGCTGACCTCCTCTATAACCTTAATGCTTATTTGCCAACTATCTAAATGTTCTTAAAGTCCCACAAATGACTGCCAGGATCTGCTATGAACTACACAGTTATAAATCCTGGTGAAGGGTAGTGATTGCTTACTGGTATTTACCTCTGTTATTTTAGTTATGCCTTCTAGTACCTGTCTATATAAATTCCCTTCTTCCTTTAATATTTAAAGATTTCTTGCACGAGCAGACATCATGTTATATATCCATTCACATGAAACTTTGTACCCCACATAGATATGTTCAATTGCTCACAAAAATCACACCTTGTAGCACAGTATCAATGCTACGCCTCCTAAATTTCATCCATTATTGCAGTATTTTTCTGCTAAAGTAGTTTCTTGGACTAGATTTACTTTTCAAGGAGCAATCATATGGAGGTGTACAACCGAGGACTATGGTACCTTTGTACTTTGTTAAGTCTCTGCAGCCTCTCTTCCTCTGTATAATTGTGTATTGAAAACACATCTTATTTGATCTTCACTGTCACTCCTTGATCTCTTTTTGTGCTGTTTTCCTGGCTTCTGCTTTCCACTATGTATTTGTACATTAGTTTTTTACAGCTGCCTTACATTTTTCTAAGTTGACTTTGCTGATGCTATAAATTGTATTATAAATATGATATTATTCTGTCTCTCCTGATACTGGATGCAAACTCTCATTATGTTATAAATTTAGGGTTTTTTCTGGGTTATATTCTATGCCTTCAGTGATAGTTAATATCCAGTATTTTCTCTAATTTCCCAGGTTAATTCCCTTAACCTATAGTTCCTAAATGAGGGTGTTGGCCCGGGAGGGAAACTGTCCAAGCAGCCAGGGATCAGGTTAGCAAAGCTAAAGCCCTGATAGAGTTAAATCTGTCCAGGGGCATCAACAGCAACAGGAAAAGCTTCTATAGGCATGTTGGGGATAAAAGGAAGATTAGGGAAAATGTGAGCCCTCTCTGGAATGAAACGGGAGACGTGGTTACCCTGGATATGGAGAAGGCTGAGGTACGCAAGGAATATTTTGGCACTGCCCAGGACACAGAAGGCAAAGGCAAAGATGGTGAGAATGAAGAATCACCCACTGTAGGAGGTTCAAGATGATCTAAGGAACCTGAAGGCGCACAAGTCCATGGTACCTGATGAGATGCATCTGTGGGTCCTGAGGGAATGGGTGAATGTAGTGGCTAAGTCACTCTCTGTCATACTTGAGAAGCACATACAATTGTCTTCAAGGAAGCAGGTAAATGGTGGGGCCCGTGACTGACGTTTCTTCAGACAGACTTCCTCAGCTATTTTGTGTGCTTTTTTAATTCATATGTTCGCCAAGAGGAGCAGCACAACTAATATCACCTCCTGCAAATCACTGGCGTATAAATGAGTTTGAGATGATGGAGCTCTGCTAAGTGCTTGGCTGACATCAGCATGCCATGCTTTGCCGGCCCAGTGAAGGTGAGGACATGGCAGGCAATGGCCCCACTCACAAGTTATTAAGCAGCCTGTTCAAGACTGGAACCTAACCAGAATTGCCTGCAGCCTCACCATACTGCCTTTCCTTCTTCTACCTCAGCATGGCTTGTTAAATTTCTCCTACTTTGTATCCCTTCTGCGCTGCTGGTGATGAACGGCTTCTGAAGCCGCAGGAAACCAGACGCACAACAGAAGCAGTATCGTGCACCGGAAGCGATACACAGGTGTGATATATACCAGATGTACCGATAAGGTCAATCATTTTAAAGGAGAACTGAAGAAGCTGTGCACATGCACGTGTCTCTGTGCATCAGTGAGCATGATGTAGCAGGTGCACCTCAGTCCTCTGCTTCCATCCTGCTGTTGAAGCCTACATTCTCCATGGCTGGATCCTGTAAGAGGCTGCCAAAATGAACGATTACAAGAGGTGAAGAGCTGCTGTCTGCAAAGTCATCAATAAAAGGGAGAAGACTCCAAACACAACTTGGACTGCTCTTTATTTTCCATGTTAAACAGAATATCGTAAATACAGGGTGAACGGTAATTTGGGATTCTGAATTATTTGGATAATTGGGCACTGCTTTGTGTTGACAGCAAGCTTGCTGAGGGTTCACTCAATCCCACTGTCCATATCACCAACAAAGATGTTAAACAATACTGGTCCCAGTCACTGTCTTGCCTGTTCATGAACTCATTGCCACCTGAGAAGCCAAGCACACGTACATCTGCCTGAGCGGCATTCACCCACTGCAAGAGGGCTCAGAGCCGTTACATACATTTTCAGACGGATTCTGATTCACCACTACCACTGTGTCCTGATACTGTACCTTTACTGGATCCAGCCACAGAACAAGGAGTTCCCATGCCCTTAGAGTCTAATGACCCTCTGTCATCGTCCCTGCTCCTCTGCCTTTCAGAGTCTGACCTCTGTGAATCTAGTTCGTCAGCCACTTTTGATGGATCCTAACATCTTTCTGAGAATGTCTGGAAGGTGGGATCATGGGACCCAAAGGCAGTGGGACCTGCTTTGGTAGCATTTCTGCTTTCTGTTGCTTTCTTGTTGCCATTCTTCTGCTAGATTAGATGACAATATATGGGCAATAACATGATCACATTCAAGCCCATGAATCTGGTAACGTTTTGCCTTCTAAATTCCAGGGCATGTTCTTTGGTGATCTCATTTCAGACCCCTTCTTGGCTGTCATTTTGAGCATTGGGTGCATTGGTTTCAGTTTTCATGCCAGAGGGTAAACCCTTGCTAAATAATGTGGTTACCCACTGCATCTGCACAGGTCATTTCTTTTTCTTTTGGCAATATTTCAGTCCTTGTTGCTGTAGACCTCAATTCTGAGCCTTTGCATCTGTTCTTGAACCTGCCTTCACCGAGGCGTACGTTAGATGTTATCTGCCCCAGGCTTCTGTACTATCAAGGTAGAATGAAAACGATCCAACATTGCTTGTACAATTTCTGCAGCCTTATGACTGTCAAGGGTGAACAGAGTTCACCTCACTGAAGAAGCAAAACCTAAATTAGTGAAGAGCTTGCCTGAAAGGTCATGTAAGTTTTTCATACAGGAGTCTATTAAGTCTGAGACCACAGCCTTGGAGTGCTTCAGTAACAAGTTTTCAGCGCAATACAGCTACATTTGAGTCATTTGCCCGACCTTCGTGGTCTTTATGACTGAAACAACATTATTTGAATAAATTAGCATCTCTTAGCTTAAATTATTACCTTGGTTAAAATGTTTTTGTGACGGCTTTTTACCTTTTTTGTGTTGTCCTACACTTCTCTTCTGGAAAAGCTAGTTTATTTCTTTATAAAAAAAATTTTCTTGGAAGGTGGACTCTCTTCATATTTAGGTTCTTTTATATTGACATGAGTAATATTTGCTGATGGATTATTTTTATCTTTCTCTGTGCCCTGTCCAACAGATTTATGGCTAGGATTTCCAAAAACAGCAAAACATGGGTCAGGGCCATATGACTTTTCATTAATCTCCTCATTTGCCTTAGCAATGACAAGGTTAGCGAGACTCAGCATAAAAGGAAACCTCTTCTAACTATTATTTGACTTCAAGTAGTGGTGTCATTCTCTGAGGCCTCTGGCTCCTTTGGATTTGGAGTGGCTTTCATCCTGAAGTGAAAATCTGGTGGCATCCACCAGAATACATTCACCACAGACACCAAACCCTTCTGGTGATATACTGCACTGGTGGAATCTCTACCCCTCAGCAGATGCTTGTTTTGAATTTCTATTACCCTTAGGCTTTTCAGTACATCATCAATGCCAAATGCACAACTTTCAGGGTCATTTTGACACCAGCTAAAGGTTTTGAGTGGATCAGATTCCTTAATCAGTCTCAGGAATAAACCAAAATGCAAATACATGAAGATTCATTACCCACACTTTTGGCACAGAAGGTCTTTCCGTGTAAAGAAGCTGTGCAAGTACCAGGTGAAATTCTGTTTGGTTTTGGCGACTACAGAAGGATTGGTACTTATACCAATCTCCATGATATGTTGCCAATGGTAGCAACTAGCTCTACTGGTGGCATAAACTACGTGAATACTACTATGAATAAAGGTTAGGGGTTTATTGCCAGCATGACACTAAAGCGTGCCTTATTTTTTTGCTGTTGAGGGCTACTGTTGCTCCATGATGGTTACTGCTCTCTGACCGGCTCTATTACACCCCTCATTACTGAGGACACTTCCAATTTCAGATTAGATTAAAACCATGGCCTTTACTTCACTACTCCTATGTGGTTTTGTTTCTTACGATCAGAGTTCAGTCAGCTAGCTGCTCCAACTGTATCTCTTTCCACAGAATGAAGGAGACACATATTTAAAAAGGAAAGAGTGACAGAAGCAGCTCAGAACAGTGATGGCATTTATGGACAAGTATCTTAGAATTTTTTGCAACTTCTGAACCTATCTGGGGACTGAAACAACTAGTCCTTTTTTTCCCAGCATTGCACCCAAGGCAGCATGTGCAGCAAGGCTATATGGAAAATTGTGTAGCTGCCAGCAAGCAGCACATGGGTAGGTCATATGTCCACTCCTTCTCCCATTTCACCAGTGAATTTCCTGGGCTCATCCCCTTTGAATTCTTTGGCATAGGATGGGTTTGCACCTGGAGAGTATCTTTTACGCTTAGTACTGATGCAAGCGTTAAGCTTGTGGTAGACTTCAAAACCATGGGTATGCTCATCAAGACAGGCATGAGCTTATTTCTGTATTTGTAGCTCAGTTGGGTAACAACAGAATGTTGGGGACTTGATTCAGCCTGCTAGAATTCAGGATAAGCCGTACTGCCAGTGGCACTCTCCTCCACACAGTATTTCCATGGCTGGAAGGCAGCTTACAGCCATGTACTCCTTATTGTCCTAGAGCTTCCATTTTTTCAGACCGGCATTAAACAACATTTGGGTCTTTCTGACTGCACTGAAAGGCTTAGGTCTGCTAGCTGCAACAGTGAGCATGTTTGGCACCCGCTTCAGTGGCCAGCTGCGTCTTCTCAGCTAGGTGCCTTCCATGCTGTGGTTGTTCCACAAATGATTACTTTCCTCCTTATGTTTCTGTCACAGAACATGGATTTGTATGGCTACCTGGCTGCTTGAATGTTACAGATTTTGGGGTTTTTTTATTTACCTTGGCATGCGCCAGCGGATATGGGACAAGAAACTGAAATCCTTCACCATGTTCCATTTTATTTTCTCACCTCTCCTCTTTCGTTGACTCCTTTGAATAGAGTGATCTCCTTTCTTCTACCTTCCTTAGAATAGCTCCTTTCAAACAGCTTTTCTGTAACTTCTGAAAGATGCATACATATTGCAAGCTGAAATACCAGAGATTGTGATAAACGTGCAGCGGTAAAAACATAATTTGTCCATGGCATCATCTTCTTTCTACCTCTTTTTCCTCTTAAATGTTCTGTCTTCTTTAATGTCTACTTAGAAATGGGATTTTTCCAGTTATCCTGTATCTAATTTCCCTCTAAAGCAATTGCAAATGATCCACAACACAGAGTTTTGCCGTTTTCCCCCTATCAATCTTTGTCTCAGTTTCTGGAAAGTTAAACAAAACCCAATCAACCTGTTAAACTCAGAGTATGTGGCTGCATAAATCTAAAGAGAGAGAAAATTAGTACTGTGTCAAAGAAAGTTCAATCCAAATTGTGAATATGTGATTGCTACACAGAGGATGCAGGCTGAGCTCTACGTGGTTCTAGGGATATTCCCCGCTGACATCCAAGTCCTCATATGCAGGAAATGAGCCTTCATAGTGCCTCTAGGAAACCAGAGCACCTTTGCTGAGAGGTCTGAAAGAGCTAGTCTAGACTTACACAGGTCTAGCTTCAACTCAGAATTATTTGGCTATTAATTCAAATAATCCTGGCTCGTGCCAAGGATAACGTTATTAAGCACTGAGAAACATGGTCTGAAAATGTATGCAATGGTTTACTTTGGCTGATAAGAAAACACGTATATATCAGATGAGGAATTCTGATCTCAGTTCTCTGCATGTTCTTACTCAATTTACAGTGCAAGAAACTGAAGAATTTTGCTTTCCCTTATTTAGCCAATGAATTCCTTGCTGCAAAGCAGCAGTAACTACTGTGTGTAAGCAACTGCGACGTTCTACGTTGAAGGGAAGGCAGTCCTAGAACAAAGCAGTGAGAAGAGTCCAAAGTTATGTTGCACATGTACAAACATTTGGTATTTAGTATCAGAGTGTGTTTTGTTAACAGATTTAACATGGAAAAGGTGTAACTTTCTTAAAAATATTTAAACAGACACAATCCTCTTTCTTGCCCTCTTGGATGCTTGTTTACATGCAGAGACATATACAATAAAGTTACAAGAAACACTTTTCTTACTGTCCAGTTCTGGTCTGTATTACATATTCTGTATTACATATATTATTACTATAATCATAGAATCATGAATGGTTTTGGTTGGAAAACCATCTATCCAGCCCTGCTAGGTCTGCCAGTAGACCATGCCACAAAGCACAACATCTACTCTTCTTTTAAACACCTCCAGGGATGGTGACTCAACCAGCTCCCTGGGCAGCCTGTTCCAATATCTGACAACGCTTTCAGTACAGAAATTTTTCCTAATATCCAACCTAAACTTCCCCTGATGCAACTTCAGATGGTTTTCCCTTGTCCTGTCACTAGCTACCAGGGAGAAGAAGAGACTGACCCCCACCTTACTACAACAACCTTTAGGTACTTGTAGATGTTTCACTTCACAGAGCTCTCTGTCTCTGCAGCCAGTCAATATTGTCAGACATCAATGAGTAAAAAAATAAAAATCCAAGAAAAGTATGTATATGAAAAGAGGTGTTTGCAGTATGTAGTGAATTGTATCAGTGTGAGGTTTTGAAGTTTTCACCAGAGAAAGCTCAGAATTTAATTTGGTAGCTTTGTATTTTATTTGCATTTATGGATTTTTCAGAGAAAATGAAGGTCAAAAAACCTCTGGCCAAATGCATATACAACTATCAAAATTGAAGGTAACCTTTGTAGTCTGAGCTTGTCATTTTTAAACATTCAAGGGAGTATATTACACACTGGTTTCTAAAGGAGGAGAAAGCTATAATCTAATGCCTTAGCTCTAGAAAGCGTGTCTTGCCTCTTCTGGAGATGAGTTGTGTTTAACTGAAGTCTTCTAAATAACATACCTTTTTGTTCCTGCAGCATGCTGAAAGATTGTGATTTTCCTCAGTATTTCCAAGAAAAACTCCTGTAGGCAGCCATATATAATTAGAGTCTAAAATGGACTAAAGCTGTTTTCTAGATATCTTTGTGAATGGCAACACTAGCACCCCACTTTTGCTAATTTTTATCTTTACTAGGGGTGCCACGATGCACTTGAGAACAGCATAAATCAAATGCAGCAACATTATTAGTATTTAGAAAATCGTGTTAGATACTGAAATAGTAATGGAGGAGTGTGAAAAAGAGAAAGGCAGCAAAACAAGAACCTATCAAATCCTCTCTTGTTCTCATTTGGTAAAAAAGTGACAGCTTAGATGCAGATAATCTGCTGGCTTCAGGGCTCTCAGTTAGTCCATGGGCATGGATTTGCTGAAGCTTTGTGCTCCATGAGCCTAGCCTTGTGCACACTGAGGTCTCCAGCTACCTTTTCAGGTGTGTAAGCAGTAGCTCTGGTACCTGTCATCCAAAAATCCAAAAATTTTGTGGCAGTCTATTATTTTTGTAGCATGCATAATTCGAATGCCAACTGCCCCTCATGCTATATAAAATACTTTTGTCCCAATATCCTGTTTTCATCTTTCTCCAAAGGAATTTGCTAGTTTGGGTTCCCCAACCCCCCCCATTTTCTATATAAACTACGCTGTAACGATTGCAATTATGGCAAAGTATCAACCCAAATATAATTAACTGAGCAGACATTATATCACTTGACTTATTCAACAATGTTGAGTACGAGCTGGGCTCCAAAGTTTTAAATGCTCTAGACCCTTCGAAGTCTTATGCAGGTGGTTAATTCTGCAGGTTCAAAGATTTTCTGATGACCTCAGTGACCCTGTCCATGAAGGGCACGTCAGCAAATGCTCATGTTTGAAAAAGAATGCTACCACATTCACCTAACAAGTGCCATCTTATCCTACTGCACTCATGAAGTCTCCTTTTTTAAAAGTATCACAAAAACACCACAGAAATTCTAGTCTGCAGCACCACTGCCACAGAATTTGGATTACTTCTGCTGCAACGGGTTGGTTACCGATACAGTGAGACAGAGGAAGGCTGCCAACTGCAGAGTTGTTCTCTTGCCCGTGGAAAATTACTAATTTTCAATTTTTTTTGTTTATTTAATCTCACAAAAACCACCTAGTATTACTAACAGTAGCCATGAGGGGAATTTGAATTCCCCATCAAGTATTTTGTGCATCTGACATACCTTTTGATTGATCTTTCCAATTACATAGATTTCTCATCCAATTTCCCACTTTCTTTGAGTGTTCCATGTTGCTAGATGTGGGACAAAATTCTTACAGCTTGGACTACAAAATCCTGATAAGGAAATCTCAGGAACAGATATGGTACCTGCAATCTCTTTATTCATTTTACTTCAGAAATTACTAATTTTCATGTTGCCTGTGTCCCTTTAAATCAGAAAAAAAACGCCACCCAGAAAGCTCAATTAATTCCACCCATTTATGGTGGTGTGAAGCCTACCTTGCTGGAGAGCAAAAGGGACCAAGAAAAACAGTTTTGTTGGTGCAATTCAGCAAGAGGATAAATGGGAATGGGGAGCCTCAGGGATGTCTTGCTGTCATTGAACCTAACTGTAAAGGAAGATTAATTCACCCTGAGCTACCAGGAAAGTGAATCTCTTACCAGATAAGGCAATTAGTGCTTGCTGAGGAAGAGTTGCTGGGAATTAAGATTTATGGATTACAGACAGCATAAATAGAGGCATTCTGATAATCTTTTGAAGCAATGTTTTACACAGATCCTGGGTGTGACCGATCACTGAACCCCAACAATGGAAAAAGCCTCTGAAGCGATAGGCAACAGCAGCGTCCTCATGAAGCCTGGAGTGACTGACCACAGCTGTTGCACAGCAGGCTGAACTTCCCTTGACACGAAAGGGGTGGACTTTATTCTAGATAAATGGCAACATCAGCGGCCTGAATCAACCAGCTGTAAAACTGCCCATCCCTGCCTGAACCAAAAAAGAGCAAACACCTTCCTGTGTCAGCCAGACCAGGATGGGGCGTGTACACATGAGAAACCCTTGGAAATAGTTCTGCACTTCTGAGTCTTCTCACCACAGTTCTCCTTGTCCTGGGCTTGAGCTGCCTTTCAACCATGTATTACTTCCCAGCATATGAGGATATCTTCCATCATGATGGTAAGCACATCGTGGAGCTCCGTGATGAGAGACAGGTCTCTCTTGTGATTCAGCTCTCTACTGCAAGTGTTACAGTCTGCTAAATGTAATCTGTATTTGCACTGTGATTTATGTGCATTGCTGTATCATTCTGCTAAATCAAAAACCCATGGAGCATCAAATAATTTCAGAGAAGTAAACCTGGTTATTAAACCTCAACAGACCCCCCCCCCAGCTGCAAGGGTGGGATATCTAAAAATAACCAGAGAGTATGGACTCTGACACTGGGTCAGACATGCCAAGTGGGATCCAGAACAGTGTAAGTTATCAACTGTTCCTTAGCTTAGCAACATCCAAGATCTACTTGAAAGACAACAGAAGTATGTGCTCACTGTTTTTCAGGGGGGTTACCACTGGATCAAAGCAGCCACAGATTCACATCAGAGGGACAATAATGCTGTGGGGACCTCCTGTTCCTCTGCACCTTGCTGAGGGTTCCAGATGCGGTTGCTGTGTGCCCTTCACTTTCCTCTTCCTGTGGCACTTCTGTCCCAGAGGCCCCACATGTAGGTGTAACATCAACGTCAATCGAGGCTGAATTCAACATGAGGTAGCTTTTAGTTTGTCTAAGAACAAGCCTTTGTTGTCAGTATTTTGTAAGTCTTAATGTGAGATGGTCACATCTGTATTTCTCCATTGTTATTGCTGCATACTACAAAAAGACAATTTGTGGGGAAGCTGGAATAACTTAGGGTGCCCCTCTTATGAGGTGTCCTGGTTTTTGGCTGGGATGGAGTTAATTTTCACAAGAAGCTGGGAGGGGACACAGCCAGGACAGGTGACTGCTCCAGGACAGGCTGGGCATCAGGCTCCAGGGGTGAGGAAACTGCACTGTGCATCACCTGCTTCACATATTCTGTTTTGAGTATTGTTGTTATTTCCCTCTTCCTTTGCTGTCCCAGTAAGTGGTCCTTTTCCCAACCCACGAGTTTCAATTTGTTCTCCCACCTCTCCTCCCCATCCCGGGGGGCAGGATGTGAGTGAGCAGCCCTGTGGCGCTTAGGTGCCAGCTGGGGCTAAACAATGACACAAGCATCAAGAAAACTGTAACAGTTTCCCATTACTCAGGAACAATTTTAAAAAACCCAAACAACAGCGAAACAGGTATCATAAAGGTAATAATTCTGTATGACCAGAGAAAGATATAAGTTGGGATATTTACCTAAAAATATGCTACTTATAGGAAATAAAATTAACCACTAATCATAATATCAATACTTTATTCTAATACATTGTTTTTCATTAGTATATTTCTACTTCTAAACAAAGCAGGCATCATTACTCCACTTTATGAATGGGGAAGCTGAGATCTGATAATGTGACACAACTTCTACATGTCATAGAGTAGACCAGCAGCAAAACTGGGAAGACACCCTGGGTCTTCTGAGCACTGACCCTTATACTTGATTCACTGGCAATGCTGTGATCCCCTTCTGCCATCTACAGTATGCAGTCTAGCTTCAACTAAGTCAAATTCGTAAGTAGCATCACAGGAAACAACCTATCATGCAAAGATCTCTGCAGCATATGTCAGTGTTCCTGCAGTCAGAAGTGGCTTTCATTCTAATTCTTGGGGTGATTTAATTGCAGCATGAGAAGTTAACACCCTGGGGAAATGATGCAACATCTTACAAATCAAACACTGTTAAAGGAGTTAACAAACGAAGCATGGAAGACAGCACAAAGTAAATGCAACACAGCATGTATATAGCAGTTACTTCCAAACTTCCAGCCTGCACCCCTCCTGACTGCTGGCTTAAAGCCACCCAAACGCCTCAGCCCAGAAACCACAGAGGAAAAGGAAGGAGGAGTTTTCAGAGGAAGGAGCAGAGCCGCTGGCTGTCTATCACACACCAGGTTAGGGGCAAGGGAGGCTGTAGTGAGGGGAAGTCTCAGAAGCGAGTAGTCCAGAACTGTTTCTCAGAGGTTGCTCAGGCTGCTGAATCACCCAGATGAATTCAAAGGAGGGTGAGATCAGAAAGTGAACAGAGTCTCCAGGCATTAACGTGGTTTCTTGCTTATCCCTTACACGCACTGAATAATCTGAAGAATAGAGAGGACTTTCCCACCTCAGCCGGTAGGAAACAAACACAGCGGCGTGTTTGCTTTACAGGACGGTTCTGTGGCTAAGCCCTTCCCTCGTTCTCACCAGACAGGCTCTTCGGTCTCCTGCTGGTCTCTCTCCAGCCAGGAAGCAGAGTGACGCATTCCCTCAACAACCGTAAGGCCGCGCGCAGGGCAAGGGTGCAGGGGTGTGTGGAAACTGAGGCACGCCATTCACACCTGCCAGCCCTTAACATCAGTGTCTGCAACCAGCCTGGCCCTTCCCTGACGTGGGAAGGGCTGAAGATGCCAGAAACACTCAGCATGGGACTCTTAATAAATCCTCACACATTTCAGGTGATCAGTAGCCCTGAGGCTGCTTTTAGATGTTTGCCTTTAACTTCCCTGCGATTCAAATACAGTGAGATAGTCCTTAATCAGCAATATGATGTTCCAAATTGTCTTTAAAATCAAATTCAGCTCCCTGTAAATTGCACATTTAACCTCGTTAGCTTGTAATTGGAGCTGTAACAAGTTGGATGTGTCCATTACCTTACTGCTTTTTTTTTTATGATTACATCACCGTAAGACATAAGCCTCTCTGGTCGACCAGCACATCTTGTCCCTATAATAGAACTGCTGAAATAGGAGAATATTCTTTTAAAAATGGAGAGCGGAAACCAAAGAGCCCCTAAAATCAGGGGATGGCAAGCCTGGAGCAGAAGGTACGTCTCCTTATCTATAGTCCTTTGCCTTAGCATTAATTCACCTTTCTCATTCTAGTCCAGGCTTAGAATTTGTCATAAAACCATTTCCCATGGACATTTATGCCACTGTACAGAACAATTAAGGGTCAAGTCAACAAAGCAGGAGGCCCTGACTTTAATGAAGATATGCGTGAGAGATGATGGAATGGGATGTACACTCACATAGCCGTGTGCAATTTCTGGAACAAGGCTAGGCACCCAGCTCTGCTTGGTAAAGTCACACTGCTTTCCATAAGCACACATTACCTTTGTGGACTGTGAGCACTGGCCTTTCTGTACTGTATATAAGCCTGTGTTGAGGCAGGCTGGGCCACTCAGAAAAGCTGCAATGAGACCATCATGCACAATGAAGGTGGAGAGAGCAGCAATGGGTAGGTAGCGTGGGGTTGGGGGGTGGAAGGGACCTGCTGCTGTGGTTCCCTGACTACCAGCTAAAAAAGATGTGCATGTATAGTTGGATGCACGCCTGGATGAGGTTTGGTGATGGCCAGAGTTCACAACATCCAGATTTTTCCCAAAAAACCCCAATCAGCTGCTATGCCACAGCTCTGGCAGAAGTGCCATTTTGGATCCGTAGCAGAACAGGAGCTGAATTACAACTGAATTTGGGATCTATACCAAACAGCTAGGAACATTATAAGCTAAAGGAAGGAAGGTTTAGATTAGATATTAGGGGGAGGTTTTTTACAGAAAGAGTGGTGAGGTGCTGGAACAGGCTGCCCAGAGAAGTAGTGGAGGCCCCGTCCCTGGAAGTGTTCAAGGCCAGGTTGGATGGGGCCCTGGGCAACCTTGTGTAGATCCAGGCCTGGAGGTTGGTGGCCCTGCCTGTGGCAGGGGGGTTGGAGCTCTATGATCCTTGGGGTCCCTTCCAAACCAGACCATTCTATGATTCTATGATTATCCTACCGCTCTGCCTCTTACTGCACTGATGTTTTGAAAACATTTTGGTGAATATGAGCACTGGCTACCGTGCTGTGAGCCAAGTTACATGAGTGGCCTTTTGCATTCAATGCAGACTAAAAAGCAATGGGAACCTGTGGGTAAAACAAGGCTGTTTGAGTGGTGTGAGCAGCAGGTTTAGAGCTCCCCACGTGTGATTTGTGATGCAACGCTCACAGCCGCACACGCTCAGGGGGAAAGAGCCTCAGTGAGATGCTGAAGATCTAGGCTGACAGAGGGAGCTCAGAATTTAGAGTGGTTGCACGGCTGTAATCATAAAACTGTTTAATCACCACTTAACGTTAATTTAATGAGGCCAGGTAATTCAAGGCGTAAGAAATGAGTCATTGAAAGCGGTTGTGATCTGTGCAACTCAGTAGCGGCCAAAGTTACTTTGTTTTAATGGTCAGACCTGGCTCATTTCCCCCTAGACAGGCACTCAGAACCTGAGTATGAGTAAGCGTTTAAGCTCAGGGTTTTCAAATGCACCTGCAAGCACTGGGGATCATCCTCCCTCCAAAATCCCTCTCCTGGGCGCTTCTACAACTCCGCCTCCAGCGCTGTAAGCCTGCGGCCTCACGCACCCTTCCCCGGCCGGGTCCTGGCCGCACCACACGCCCGACACGGCGCTCCCCCACCGCCTCCCCGTCCTTCACGGGCCGGCTTGGCTCCAGGCCTGCCAACCGGGGACCTGGCCCGCTGCGAAGGACTACGACTGCCCGCGGCCCTGCGCCAGCTGGAGCCCCGGCAACTCCAGACCCACGACGCCGAAGCAGAGCCGCACCCCCCGCCCGCCGGGTCTCACCGACGGCGTGGGCGGAAACCGCGGCGCTCCGCCCCTCGGGGAGGAAACGGGCTGTGTGCCCTCCGGGCGCATGCGCGCCGCGGAGGGGTCCTGCGCAGGCGCGCTCCGCCTCCCCGCTGGGTTGCGCTTGCGCACGCAGCAGCGGGGAGCTGTTTGACCCTTCCCGCATGCCGTCGGGCGCGGGGGTTGGCGGGTAAGGCAAGATGGCGGCTGCGGTTCGCTGCTCTCTGGCTCCCCGCGGCCTTTTGTTGCCAAGGGCAGGTGAGTGTCACCGCCGGCGAGGGGCTGCGGCCGCGGGGAGCCGGCTGCCCCTGCGCTCTCTGCCCCAGCCTGTGCGCTGCTGTGTCGGTCACCTGCCCGCGGGCTTCCCGTCTCTCACCGCGGTGCCCTCGGGAGTAGAGCTGGGTCGGGGAGCTGGCAGGGCATCGTCCGAAGAGCGACGGGCCGGTGTAACTGCGGCGGAAGCGCTCGGTTTCCTGCCTCCCTTCTCTTTAGGGAGCTGGTGTTTGTAGCCCGAAGAGCTGCGTGGGGCTGGCCGCGGCCGCTGGCGTAGCTGCAGTGTAGCTTGTCTCCCTGGGGCTGTCAAAATCTCGGCGAGGGAAATGCTGTTCCCCATGCTAAAGCTGTGGATTCCTTTTACGGTTTTTTAGGTGACCTTGGCATTTTGGCTGCGGTCCGTAGGCATGCTCACGTGCCGAAGTTATGCTTAAAGCTTGTTTTTGGGCCTTTGCTGTCAAAACAGAACCGATTTTCAGTTCATTTTTATTCATCCTGTGCTCTCCCATGTAAAGTGGGAAGATGGCAAAGGGCAGTTGTTTTTTGATAAAGGTGAGGTAGCAATCTGACATACTTCTAATTGAAGCAATGAGTACTTTCAAGAAAAAGATGATTTACTGTGGATATTTGAGACTTAATTTAGACCAGCATTCGTAAACTGCTTTAGATAGGGATTGTCAAAATAAATTTCCAGTGACGAGTAGAGTCCAGTTAGTGATGAAGATGATATTTTACTGTTCTGGGGAAAAAAATCCCAGAGCAAGGCCGTGTTACATGGAAGCACAGAGCTTTTAGCACTATTGCTCACTCTAGAGATACTAATGTGAGTTGTGAAAGCTGTATGGCTTAGTTATGTTATGTAGTCCAGAGTTATTAAGTGTTGTGTTTTGATAGGGCTCCACGTTGTCTGGAAGGTCCTTTACTCGTTGTGAGTCAGTGTGGGAATCTCTCTAGCCTGCTTACTTTGAGGCTCATGAATATACTTGAAAAACCACTTTTTTTCTTTTTTCCTTGTGATACAGTAGTCATTGGACACATAGCTATAGATGGTGATATATTGTGATAGAACTTGTACAGCTATGGAACAAGGGAAGATGTACCCCAGTAAAGACCTTACAGCATAAGGCAAGCAGCAACAGGTGTGTACGTATAGGTGGGAGAATCCAAGACAGTAATGATGTTCTTTGTTAGTGAGAACATCCTGAACAGTATGACATCAGAAATTTTTTTCAGAAATAACAATAAAAAAACCCCACAAAGTAATTGAAAGGCATGGAATTATTTTTATTTTTCGTTAACTTTCTTATCCTTCTTACATGCATTGATTTGTTCAAAAATAATTTTTTCAATAGTTGCTCACAGTGGGCCAAAATGTTGTTGCTTTTAGGTTTTGTGTTGTAAGGACTAAAATATTCTGATCTAAAATGAACAGAAATAGTGGTAATTCTGTAAATATGGATATTGTGTTGAGTTTTTTTTAAACTTTACACAGAGAAGCACAAGTAAGCAAAGTACCAAGAAGGAATATGGGTTGTCAAACTTTCTCTTTCACCATGTCAGCATACCCTGTAGCTGCTTTGCGTACTTTAAGGAATCCAGCTGATTGAAAAGAAGCCAGTTATTTTTCTGAGAGTCTGCTTTTCTAAAAAATAAAATAATAAAACCCTTGTTATTTGAACACCAGTGAAGGTAACATCTAGCAGTCTCCCTCAGCATTACCTTTTACACTAGTACTGAGCTTGACTAATCTCTACTCTCCAGGTACCCTTACATAGCTATAGGTTTTGTTCTGTACAGAGTCTTCAGTATATACTCTTGATCCTGATTTCCTTTGCAGGTTTGTTCTGCTGTAATTTAAAGCAATAAAGCAAAAAAGAAAAAAAGCACACCCCCCCTCCAAGTTTTAAACATTAAAACAAAGGGTATAGGGTGTATATTTGTGTAGTCTGTATCAGAGAGCATTGAAAGTTTAGCACAGTAACGTCTTTTAAGATGTGGTTTATTGGAAATCCATCAAAGTAACTGTTTTCACCTTCACTGTAATTCTGCAGAAGTATGCACAGTTTTTAGAGGGCAATGTTAAATTATCTGGGTGATAGAAAAAACAGAGAGTGAAGATAGGTGGTGAATATGTCTATGATGAATGGCATGTTTCTTAAATTTTCAGTCTGAGGTATTAAAAAAGTTCAATATGAACATATTGTGTCACTTTTAAAAGTTCATGCTAGCTTTTTAGACATTATTTGGATGCCACAGAAGTGTGTGCTTCTATTAAACTCCAGAATGGTGTGGGTTTAGGATTTTTTGTTGTGTTTTTTGGTGGGTTTTTTATTTTTTGGGTTTTTTTTTGGGGGGGGCAGGGGGTGGTAGTGATATTGGTGCTTTTGGTGGGGTTTTTATTTGTTAATGTGTGCTTGTCATAAGGTGTATTTTCTTTCTCTCTCAAAGTTAATCTTCAGGTTTCTGCTTCAGTAGTGGGAGATGCCACTTTAAGACAGGTACCATGCCCAGTTTAACTGTCCTGAGCTTGGAACGATTTTGTAGGAGAGTTGCTTCGTAGAAAGTCACATGTCTAAGTTTATGTAGGTAATACCTTATTTTGTCCTCTTTATATCATCCCATTGGATTATAGCTTCTGGGCATAGCATATTAATTTGATAAAGCAAAACCACATATACACTTGCACTTATTTAGGTAGATGGGTGTCAAACTACCTTTCAGGGCAAAATTGGAAATGTGTTATCTTTTTTTGTTCTAATTTGTGGGCTAAGGAGAGAGGGGGGACAGACAAACTTTTGGGTGCAGAAGCACCCCTTTCAGACACTGAATTGTTGCCAGCTTTTCTGGTTTGAATTCTCTCAGCTGATCTAATAAAACAGAATTTATGGCCAAACATACACGGTCATTTTTGTCACCTTAACATCATGGCCCCAACATCAGTGCTAATGGGTAACTGGTAATACCTAGTCATATCCAGATAAAACATACTCCTTTACTATAAAGGTGGGATTTTTGTGGTGGTGGTGATCACAGGATCACAGAATGTCAGGGGTTGGAAAGGACCTCAAAAGATCATTTAGTCCAGCTCCCCAGTCAGAGCAGGATCACCTAGATTAGGTCACACAGGAACACGTCCAGGCGGGTTTTGAGTGTCTCCAGAGAAGGAGACTTGACAACCTCTCCCCTTCACTTTGATATCAAATACATGTCTTGGCTTTTTGTGATTCTTGCTACTTAGATTTGTATGGAGAAGATGAAATTTGCTTATTCTTAATCAGAAAATGGTTATGGTCACAATTTACTAAAGGTTGGAAGGTCAGTTACTGGACTTAGTGCATCCATGTGCTAGTTTTCCACTGACAGCTCTTACAGTCTGCTCTTGTTGACAGTCAGATGTCTGTAGTGTGTTAACACACTGTTCGTTTCATGTGTTCCTTTATGAGCATGAACATATAGTTACATTACACACTTCTGATTTCAAAAATCTCTTGCAAGCAGTTTATTTGTTGCTTTTAGCTAACTTATTTAGAGAGGACATGTTTCTTCTCTTCCAAGGCTGTTACTGGAGCTACCTTGTGAATCTATGTCGGTATCTTACTGATGTTCTGTTTCCGTGCCTTTCAACTTTTCATAGCTCCCTGAGAAAATAAACAGCTTTGAGGCAGTATGCTATGCATCATGGGTCTGGCTCTTTGCATTTCTTCACTTCCCTTCACTCCAGAGCTATGGTATAGGAGGATTGTTACCTCCTCCAACTTTTGGGTCTGCTATATTTAGACTGATTTTTAAAGTCTGCTTAACTGCATCTAGAGTGACTCTGAGATCCTTGTCCTGCAGTTCCCAGATCTGGGAGCTCAATGTGGATATACTTCAGTGGGACCTGCCTGTGGCAAGTATTCTTTGTTTATTTAAGCTGTGTACTTCACCTTACACCTCAAGTACTAATGCTGGCCAGTTAATCTTTATTTGCTGTTTAGGAGCTAATAACCTTAGTCTGCTCATCTCATGTTTGAGTTTGGTCTTTGACTTTTATCTACAACTCCCTCAAGTCTACTGTGCTCCGACCTGTCCAGAAATAGCCTGGCAGGAGTCTTGACATGGGAAATTCTGCTGTGGGAGATGAGAGAGAACGTATCTATAAGGAGAAAAATAACATTATTGTTTGGCACTGATAACTCTGAGCTTAATATCACATGCTCTCTCTGCTGTTTTTGTTGTAGGCCCTGGCAATTCTGTGTTAGCAGCAGCACCATCTGTGTTGCTTCAACACCGCCAAGTTCATCACGCGGTGATCCCTCATGGAAGAAGCGGGCGCTCGTCTGTTAGTGGCATCGTGGCCACTGTCTTTGGGGCTACAGGTTTCCTGGGACGGTATCTTGTCAACCGTTTAGGTAATGATCCCCAGGAGTACTAATTTTCAGAAAAAAAAAAATCAGAATTGTTTAATGAAACTCCAGTTTTTCTTTAGGTTGCAGGATGGACTGGTGTTTTGGATCTTAAAAGTGACGAAGTGTTTTATGTGAGAGTTTCATAGCATTTGGCCTGCTAAAGTGCCCAGGTGTGACAATTAGTAAAGCCTATTTTAATCTAGGAAATCTACAAGCTTTAGAACATGGTTCAAGTCGTTAAAATAAGTTAATTCTCCTTCAAATATTGTTTTTCCAGTTTGTACAATGCAGGTTGGATGAGAGATACAGTATCTATTTGATTCTTCTGGTTTTGGCCTTATTAGGACATTTTACAAAAGTGTTCTCAGGAATTTGGTTGGAATTCTTTAGAACTAACCCTTTGAATTTGAGTTATAAAAAATAACATTTTATTTCTTTTTTCTCATACAATTAAATAAACTGCAAATATCGTTAGATTTGACACATTCCTAGGTATTGTTTTATAGCACATACACACTTTTTGCTGTTCTTTGTTAACAAGTTTGTATTATTTATCTTAAAGCTTCTGTATTTTGTCTTATAAACTCAAATATCCAGGTATGTCCCTGCTTAAGAATACTGATGATGTAGGTTCAGAAAGTTACTTCTGTGCTACCTCTGGGTTTGCAGATAAATATTCAAGATATCTGTGTGTATTTGTTGTGGTTTAACACCAAGGGGAAAAAAGGAAGTTTTGTGTATTCAGAAATTTGCCTACTTAAAGTTAGGTAGTAGCTTGAGATAAATGAAACCTTCTTTTTTTTGATTGCTTAGGTCGCATTGGATCACAAGTAATCATACCCTATCGCTGTGATCAGTATGACCTCATGTATCTGCGACCAATGGGTGACCTGGGGCAACTTCTCTTCTTAGTAAGTCTTTTGCTTTGGCTTTAGATCAAATACAATACCATTGCTATACAAGGAAGTCTGTTAATCATTCTCAAAGTCAGAACTCCAGCTATTGTTTAGCCTCTAAATGGAAATAGTGTGAAAGATCTTTCTTTGATTGTGCCTATTTACACATTATCTCATCTTTTTCCCATTTGATGCTCTGGTTACAGGAGTGGGACTGTAAGGACAAAGACTCTATCCGAAGAGCCGTGGAACACAGCAATGTGGTCATTAATCTTGTTGGAAAGGAATGGGAAACAAAGTAATTTTCCTTTGTTTTTTTCCTATATAGATAGATTTGTACCAGGTATTGGACATTGTAGCCACGTTTTACAACACGTGTATGGTATGTAGTGACAGTGACACTATTGTTAGCTTCTACTGCAAAACTGAAAATTTGCATATAAAAGTTCTTTCATGTCTTTAAATGGTTTACTAGCATCCTAGTTACGCTCTGATATGGAAAAGTGCATGCTTTCTACAATTTTCTAGTGTACAGCTTCTGTTCTGTCAGAGTTTTCAGTGTGCTGCTTTCATACACCTTAGAGGTGGCGCCTTTGTATAGCTGATGGAGGCTCACCAGTCGCTGTGAGCTCGTATTTATATGGTTACAGAAGTGGGCTTTCGTCCTGCCCCTTTGGCTTAGTGATGAATTATAGCCTACTAGAACAAGCTGTGATTGAGCTTTTCTTATTCTCTGGTAAATGTTAGTAAAAAGGAATAGCTAGTAGAGAGTCCCTAAGATTATGATTAATAACATAAATTTGGAGAGAACTTTGGTACAGACACTACTAGCTACACAAACATTTTTTTTGGCAGCAATTAAAAAAAATAGTTCCTTTTTGAAATCCATGTTAAAATCCCCTATTTATTTTAGGTTAAAAATAACCTGTAATCGCCTAGTATTTTATTTTGCATGCATGCAATTATGTCCAAATAATTTAAAGCCTTGTGCAGAGCTGCTGAACAAGACCTCATTAGTTTGTGATTTTCCTTTATCTGTTACATAATTTTGCTCTTGTAGTAGACAAAAAACAATGTAGGTAGCTGTTTCATCTGCATTTACAAGCCTAATGCCTTTGTTGCTTTTTTTTTTTTTAGCAGCTGTTTGGTATTGTATTCTGAACTGGTACAATTATTTTTCCTAAAATAGTATGTCTGTTGGCAAGCACCTATTTCAGCTGTTTCTTGTCTAGTCAAATATCACGCAGAACTTCTGGGGGACACTTGGATTTTGCATTCAGATTTGTAGAGATATTTTCTTTTTCTGGTGTTCCCTCAACTCTTTGTCCTGCTGTTGGAGTCTGTAACCATTTAGTTTGGGAAGAGCTCACCCAACCTAAATTAAGTTTGGTCTTGTACATTTGACAAGGCTTTTTTTTATTGTTCTTATATCTCCTTCAGACTTTGGGATATAGTTCAAAATGTGCAAAACAACCAGTCAGGATTGTTTTTCACTGTAACTAAATTATGAACATAGGAGTTCAAATGCCTGTTGCTGACAGAACAGGAGAAATTTCATGATGAGGGAGCAAGGGAAGGAAAGAAAGACTGCACAGTTGGACCAAGGACAATGTATTCTCTTTTTATCTTTCATATATGTATTTCATGTGTACTTCCCTCTTTAAGGTTTCTGGACTTAGTCAAAAGTATAATTTATATAAGGGAGGGTATTTCTTTTGTTGTTGAAAGGAAGTGTGAGAACAGCAGTAACAAAAAGTTTTGTTCTAGTTATAAAACCCCAAACCTTGTCACACCAGTCACTTCCAACAGATTCAAAAGCAGAGGAGTCTTGGTAGCTGTTAAGGACTTTTGGATGTTTCAAAACTTAACCACCATACCACAAAATGCTCTTGTTGTGTATTTTATCTACCTTGTTGATACTGGTGGGGGTGCTGGCACCCTGAAATAAAGTTCTATGATCTGTTAAACACGAGGTCAGACTCAGCATTGTAATCATCCCTAAGTCTATTAAAAAGGGGACAAGGGTGGTGAAAGGTGGTAAGATAAGCAGTAGAGATCAACTTAAAAAAAAGAAAAGTAAAAAACAGTAAAGGCTGCCATTAAATATATTCCTCTTTGCCTGGTATTAGTGTTCAGTCTCATCTGTGTATACTATGTTGTTTGAGAACTCCATAGTTACAGGAGGGATGTTGTTCTTGTGTGCTTCTAAAATCTATTTTTGTGAGTAGAACAGGAGTGATGGTTCCCAGGATCAGATTAGTTATTGAAGGGGCAAAAATAACTTTTTAAGGCTTTCTTTAGACTCCAGTGGGATATGAAGAGCTGTGGGAGTAGATAAGGACAGAGAGAGAAGCATTTGGACAAGATTTTTCTTACCCAAGGCAAATGGAAAAGATGGAATGGGGCGCTTGCGGAGATGGTATAAAGACATGAGAAGCCAGTTCCCTTTCTTGCAGTCCTAGGGTAGCTGGAAAGAATTTTGTGTCAGTTCTGCTTCGAGACAGAGCTTCTGTGTTGTTCTGAATGAGAATACCAAGTTAAGTTACAGTTGAACCCCTCTAATTTAGGCCCCCTTGAATGCCATAAAGAGAGTAGAGGTGTTCTTTCTGCACGCTTCCCCCTTGAAGTCCCTTACAGCTGCTATGAAATGGTTCTAAGTGTTCTGACAGTGCAGAATTTCCGTTTGCATAAGCACCTGTGAGTTCTTTGGTTTGTTTTTGTACACTTTTCCCATGCTGAGCATCTGCTGTAACATGGACTGCTCAGAATTTTTGAGCTCCTTTGTACTGTAATTGAGTGCATCAAATCAGATTTTGAACAGGTGTTTGTGGAAAAGCAGCTTAGCTGAGATTTCAAGATCATAGAATCATAGCATGTCATAAGTTGTAAGGGAACTTTGAAGGTCATCTAGTCCAACCCCTCCACAGTAAGCAGGGACATCTTCACTAGATCAGGTTGCTCAGAGCCCCATCAAGCCTAACCATGAATATCTCCAGGGATGGGGCCTCCACTTCCTTTCTAGGAAACCTGTTCCAGTGATCCACCACCCTCATATTGGAGAACTTTTTCCTGATATCCAACCTAAATCTTCCCTTTTCTAGTTTAAAACCACCACCCCTCATCCTGTTGCTGCATGCCCTTATGAACAGTTCTTACCCAGTTTTTGTATTGATGCAACCAAGGAGGCAGTTGGCCTTCTGGGCTGCAGATGGACGTTGGTGGCTTTTCATGTACAGCTTTTCATCCATGAGTACCCCCAAGTCCTTTTCCTCGGGGCTGCTTTCCAGAACATCATCTCCTAACCTGTATGGATAATGAGGGTTGCCCTGACCCAGGTGCAGGGTCCTGTACTTGGCTTTACTGAACCTCATGAGGTTCACCTGGGCCCACTTTTTCAGCCTGTCCAGGTCCCTCTGGATGGCATCCTGTCCCTCTGGCACATAAACCTCACCACCCAGCTTGGTGTCATCAGCGAACTTGCTGAGGGTGCACTCAATCCCACTGTCAATATCATTAATAAAGATTTTAAACAGCACTGGTCCCAATACAGACCCTTGAGGGACACCACTTGTCACCAGCTTCCATCTGGACATCGAGCCATTGACCACCACTCTCCTGATGCGACCAGTCAGACACTTCCTTATCCACTGAACAGTCCACCCATCAAATCTGTATCTTTCCAGTTTAGAGAGAAGGATGTTGTGGGGTCCTGTGTCAAAGGCCTTGCAGAAATCCAGACAGAAGATATCAGTAGCTCTTCCCTTGTCTACTGATGCAGCTACTCCATTGTAGAAACCACTAGATTGGTCAGGCAGGACTTGCCCCTAATAAAGCCATCCTGGCTGTCCCAAATCACCTCCCTGTCCTCCATGTGCCTCAGCATAGCTTCTAGGAGGATCTGTTCCATGATCTTCACAGGCAGAGAGGTGAGGCTGACAGGTCAGTAGTTCCCAGGGTCCTTCTTCCTCCCCTTTTAAAAAATGGCTGCTATGTTCCCTCTCTTCCAGTCACCAGGGATTTCACCTGACTGCCATGCCTTTTCAAATATCATGAAGAGTGGCTTGGCAACTACATCAGCCAATTCCTTCTGGACTCTGGGATGCATCTCATCAGGTCCCAGGGACTTGTGTACGTTCAGGTTCCTCAGATGGTCACAAACCGTATCATTGCTTACAGTGGGAGGGACTTTGTCTCCCTGGTCCCTGTCTTATGTACCATCAACTTGAAGAGCTGTAGCACTTCTCTTAAAAAAAAACCCAAAAACCAACCAACCAACCAACCAATAAAAATAACCCAAACCCCACCAACTTTTTGACTTGGGTAGAGTTTTCTATTTGTCACAGACAAGTGGGCAAGAGGGTTTTTCATACTGATTTATTATTAATGGGTGAAAAAGCAGACAGTACTGTTGAGTTTCACTTGCCTGAATTTTATATATATATATATATAAAGCCCCTTATGAAAGGAAACTTTCTAACAAAGAGTGTCAGGGTAAGTTTTTTAAATATATTCAGGTAATATGTAATGATTGTTACTGGTTAGTTTGCACCCACTGTTGATTGCTCTTAAACTGAAATTTGGGGTTTTGCCTTGTTTCAGAAACTTCAGTTTTGAAGATGAATTTGTAAACATTCCTAAAAGTATTGCTCAGGTCACTAGGGAAGCTGGTGTGGAAACACTCATTCATATCTCTCACCTGAATGCTAACATGAAGAGTCCTTCCAAATACCTCAGGACTAAAGTAAGTCTGGAATCCTTTAGACTGTATCTTCTAAGAGTGGTTTTTTGTTACTGTTTTTTTGTGTTGTGTCTCACACCGCATCCCATCCTCTCCCCCTCCCCACATCTGTTTGATCAGTATATGAATTTACTGTGGAATGTTTTCTGCAGCTGAGGATTTTTTGGGTTATTGTGTGTATTTGAATTAGAAATCCTTCTTAATCCTTCATGTGTTTTGAAGGGAAATAGATACTGTATTCCTGAAAACCCTTTCTTCTGTCCTTGAATATCTTTGCATCTAAAATTACTGGCATTAAGAAAGAGGAACAAGTTTGATGACATTTTGAGATCCAGCATCAGGCATAACATCTAAGGCTGGAATGACCTTGGAAAATAAGTGGTCGATGCCAAAATGAATGCTGCAAAACCAGATGAATATCATGATTGCAGGCCTTTGAAGTGGGATTCTTACCTCCTCTTGTACAAAAATAAAGCAAAATGGGTTTTGATATCCTATTATGTTTTTCCTTTTTAGAAGGTATAATTTTCTATTACTGGTTTTCTCTGTAATACAGTTTTGGGTCTGGTGTAGTTTTTGTTTGGCTTCTTTTTAGCTCAGTGTATCCTGCCTTGTCTTTACCATAAACAGTTTTTTTTTAAACCCAAGGTTAAAGTTTGGTAGCTGATAGTTTAGTAGGGATTATGGAATCCTTGTGTGTTCTTCCAAGCTCTGGTCTGACAAGGGAAGTACTTAGGTTACACTTCTTGAACTTTGTCACTTTAAATTTATATCACCTCAGTAGTGAGGCTGTATTATATCTCAAACAGAGGAAATTATCTACATGTTTGTGGGACTTTTGGGATGCTCTGTGAGAACTGTATAGCATCATAGCATATATTACATAGCATCTATTACATAGCATCTCAGGGATCAAATGGCTCAGATATCAATATTTATTGTGCTGCTGATGGTGTTGTTTCTTTGAGCGCTGTGTTCAGGATGCAGTAAGTTCTGAGAAGGCATCCTCTTCTGACCTGCTCAGAAGGGGTCTAATGGATGTTTTCATTTGAAATGTTAGGCTGTTGGAGAGAACACAGTGAGGGAAGAATTTCCAGATGCTATAATTCTGAAGCCCTCGGAGATGTTTGGGAGAGAGGACCGCTTTCTCAATCATTATGCAAGTATGTACCCCTGAAATAATAAAACCATGTGTGATTTGCATACCTGTGTGAAGGGAACAGAAAGGAAGTGTGGATTGCTTTTAAAAGGCAGGTGTGTTTTTATCAGAAATCAAATGTGTGTTTTTAACTGAAGGTGTGTAATGGAAACATCATACCTTTTCATCTCTTGAGTGAATTCTTTCTGAATCTAGTTAAACTGTAGTGGAGGTTGAGTTATTTATTTGTTTTGGGGTTTTTTTAAGAGGGGGAAGGTGTACTGTTAGGGTGGATTTTTTATTTAGATTGTTCTGAGCTAAGGTCTGGTCCTCTTCACTCTGAAAGTAGTTTTTCAAGTTGGTAACACTGGAATGTAAAAATCAACTTGAGTTTTTCTGTGCTCAGAAGCAAGTGTAATAACTGATGTATCACCAACAAAATTACTAGACAGGCTGGAGTGGAATCTGTCATCCAGAATTGAGGTATCTCTGAACCACTCCAGGTAGACAGTAAATACAGCCTTCCCATCATTGGTAATAAGAAAATTAAGTGTGCATTGTAAACAACACTACTGAAATTGCTTGCTAATTCTTCCCAATTCTAGTTACTTGTTTCTTTAAATTAGTTTTCAGCAGAGATCCATGCTCAGTGCACCACAACATGTGTTGGTTATTTGTTTCCTGAAAGGATTCATAGATTTTATTCTCATATGTGTCTGTCTTTCAGACATGCGCTGGTTTGGTGGTGTGCCTCTCATTTCTCTGGGCAAAAAAACAGTGAAGCAACCAGTGTATGTAAGTTGCTAATAAAACAATCCTGGGTCTTCTGTGTTGTGTGTGTTTGGTTGGGGTTGGTTTTTTTTTTTCCTTTTCTCCCTGTAAATCACTTCTCAAAGAGAAATATGAGCATGTATTCCTGTTTTCTACTAGTAATTGTCTGAACTTGTTTCTCACAGGTGGTTGATGTAGCAAAGGCGATTATTAATGCAATTAAGGATCCTGATGCTAAAGGAAAAACATATGCCTTGGCTGGGTAGGTTAATTTTCTGAATCTAATTAACTGAAGTACTTATTTTTGGTGTTGTTTTTTGGCATGCTGCACAGTACATTTAATTTCTCCATCCATGCACACAGTTTGAGCTGCAATAAATTCCACCTCCTTTTTGGGAGGAAAAATGACTCGAGCTGTTACTGTGAGTACTCTGAAAATCCTAGTTTGGGTCCCGTTGCATTTAACGTTACGTACGTGCACACAGAAGAAACAGGCAGCGTTGGGAAACATGTTGGGCAGCAGAGATGGGGAGAAAATCTTGCTAAAGCTCTGTGGAAACTACCTGGAGTTAGAAAGGGCAGAGATGGCAGATCTCTTGCAATATTTTGTGTACAAAGGCTCCGAGTCAGAAACAGGTTATTAGTGTTAAGAATAAACACAGCAATATCCAGCATAATGGATCCATGTTTCGATACTCTCACGTGGCACTGGAACCAGCCTTCATCCCAATATATGGGCCAAAAGGGAAATTAGATTAATCAGTAAAATAAACAGTTACTAAATAGTCAAGTTACAAATGATGCTGAGCACCTCTCTCTTTTTTTTTTTTTCTTAATTTCTTCGTTGCATTCATGTCTGTGTCTTTCCCCCCTTACGCACTGCAAGGGTGCATAGTGTCTGATTTGTGCAAAAGGTGTATCCAAGATGACACTGATTTTTTCCTTGGGCTTTTTGGGACACTGTTGCAGTGAGAGCTCTTTATTCCCACAGTGCAGAGGTGGTAGTTGGTTCATTTTCTCATGTGATATGACTTTCTTCAGTGCTCTAAGCTGTTGAAGAAGATGTTAACCTGGCAGCCAGAGTAGGTGTGCTGTATGGTGGTGGTGTGGAAAAGGCAGCAAGCAGGACTTAAACTTTTTGCGTCCTGCTGAGGAACTTTGCTCAAAAACTAGGGAAGTAAGAGACAGAGGCTCACTGTGGTCTGAAAGGACTGCTAACAGCAACAGTTAAGGTTAAGAAACTTGAGGTCCAATTGCTGGGATGATACACAGTGTCACATTAAAGAACAAGTGGAAACATGCTGGACAGCCATTCAAAGCCACTCTTTTAATCAAAGACAACAAATAGGGGTCAGATGGACACAACCAATGCAAAAAATGCGATTAATTTAACCCTTTGAGTGATTGCTTTATCTCATGAGGGCCAACTTGAAAATACCTCAATATGTATCCTAAGCCTCCTTGGCAACAAGAGGAAGGAGAGGTGCCTGTTCCTAGGTTAATTGCTGTCTCAGCAGAAGCAACTGTTCCAACTGCAGGAGAAATTGAGAACTGCAGGCTAAATAGAATACTGTTTGCAGCCAGATGGAAGGGCGATTGGCTGAACTGTGAAGGTCTTCTTACAATTTCAAAGTCAAGCTTCTTGGCAAATTACACAAGTCCAGGAGTTCGTAGCCCAGGTTTCGGAGGCAGGAATTCAAGCTGGGGTGTCAGGCTCTCACCACAAGCAAAAAGGAGTTTCAGGCACCTAACAGTGACTGAAAAGACTTTGAATAAATGGTGGTCTAAACCAGAGATCCAAGTCAGTGTTGGAAAACCAAAGGAACTCTGCAGCATAACCCTTGACTAAAGCTGTATGAGATGCTTTTTTATTTTTTGAAAGGAGTGACCAGTTTGAATAGAAAATACTACTTTTGTGAAAGAGCATTCTATTTCTCTTTGGGTTTTTTGGTTCTGTGGTGGTTGGGTTTTTTTCCTTTCCTGCTATATGGTAGAATTGAGTTTTAACTCTGACAGCTAGTGGTGACACTACTATTTCTGAAGGACTGAAGATTTGGTATGAGGTTTTTTGAACCTGTTCTGTTCTTTCCCCATTGCACTGTTTTTTGCTTCATCTGCTCGTTAGATCTTGTCTTGAATGCTGGTGCTCTCTAGAGCTTGCTCTCTGTGAGTATCATGGCTAGTGATGACACTTCTGTTCTTGGTGAAGTTAAATTGTTAATGTTTCATAATTTGTAAAGGAACAAACAGTGGTTTTATTTGTACATTTTTAAGTTTGGCTATACAATACTTTCTTACATATTGGGATAAAAGTGAAATTGGTGTATGCTGCCTTTGGATAGGCACAGAGATCTTAAAGTGTGAGGGGGAAAAATGGTAAAAACTGCTAATAAATAAAGAAAATGAAGTTGATATCTTTGAGATCTTGGGTTATCAAACTGAAATTCATGTTCTTTCTCTCATAATCTTGGATTTTCGGGCAGCAGGAAGTTTTGTATACAGAGAGCATGGTTAAATTTTGGGGGGGGGGAGGTTTAGATTCCAACAGTAGTTCAGTGTCTCCTATTTAAACAAACAAACAAAACCACAAGGGAGGCTGAAGACTAAGAACCTAGAGAGTCATACTTTTAGGGGGGCCTGCCCTGGGAAGTAATCAGTCTCAAAATCTTTGTCTTGTCACTGAGGTCTCTGCCTTAGCAGAAAAGTGTAACAAAGCATTAGGACCCACACGGTTTTTGTGTGTTCCTTGCTCCTTTGATCGTGATCAGCAGGAAGGTTGACACACCAAGTGACACACCAGTGCTCAGCAGTGTGCTCTTGTGTGTTCTCATGGAGATTTTCAGAATGCTTTGGAATACCAGCAAGTTGCCTTAAGAGCCACGGGAGACATCTGTTTCAATCTGAGCCATCTACAGAGTATGAAAATGCAAAGGCAAAAAGGGAACAAGAAAGGAATGGGAACTCCCAGTAGTAAATGTTCCTCTTAAACTACTGCAGGTGTGCAGAAGAGCAACTGCTTCCTTTCTTCCACCTCGAGAGGGGGAATGCTCTCTTTTTATCTTAGTTTCTTCCTCTTGCTTTTGAAAACAGTGGTATGTTCGTGGTTGAGCAAAGGCAAATGAATCTATTTCCATGCAGCCATTTGCTACCAAAGATGTTTTGTTAGAAAACCTTTTTTTAATGTTAGCATTTGCTTTCTGTCTTCCTTCCTTGACAAACTGCCAAGTGGGCTTGTACAAATTCAGCCCAGTTTCTGGCACTGGAAGTCTTGTATATAGAAATTGAGTCGGGAGTGAGTTAGTTAGCGAGGAGGCAGGTTAAAGCTGTGCTTTAGCAGTACACAAGAATACCCTTCATTTCGGTGTGACTGTGGTGGGTTAGCCAAACAGACTGGGGTAAAAACTAATTTATTTTACTGAGAATTAAAATGCATTTAAATAGTGTGATCTGCCAGCACCTGGGCACTGGCATCCACTACAGTGACAAAACAGTTCTGCTATTTGTGACTTACACTGTTACCATCACTGGTGTCAGATGATAGTGTTTTTTTAACTCAGTCCCTCTCTGTCTCACACAGTACAGAATCTGGAGAGCCAACATGGGTACCCCTTGTGAGGAAAGTGACAAATCTGGCAAATCATTTAGATTAAAGAGAACAGGTCCTTGGTAGCCTTGAGGGGTGGAAGGCCTTAAAATTTTTGTCTCTTGTGGAAAATAACCTAACTTACCTGTGACGTTTATGGCTCTCTCTTTCAGACCCAACCGGTACCTCCTGTACGACTTGGTAGAATACATCTATGCAGTTTCCTTTCGAGCCTTCCTTCCCTATCCACTTCCTCGTCCTCTCTACCAGTAAGTGGGACTCTTCTTTTACTAAGAACTTGTGATCCACTGGGCTGCACAGAAGCATAAATAGCTGTTGCGTCAGTCATTTCATGTTGTCAATTATTATGAAATGCAGAAGGACTGTAGAAGCTGGGTTTCCCTAGGTGCTCATTAGTTAGCTTTGTGTCTTCTGCTCAGGCACGAGCCTGCATTTGGTGAGCTAGCGTATGAAGAGTGTATCTTTAATAAACTTAACATAACTATTTATTCCAGAGTCAGTGAAGGGCTTTATTGGGTCAGGTAGCAAAAGGTCTTAAGTAGAGACAATTGAGAGCAAACTACATGAACTTCTAATAGTACCACAGGGAAAATCTGGGTGTATGTTACTGATTGTAGGCCCTGACACAGATTGTTCTGCACTAGCTTCAGGTACTACTACTGTCAGCTGTCCCTCTAGTCTGGTGAGCACTGCCACCTTGGCAGCAGGTTTGGGATGAGGGTGCATATGGGTATTGATTGACTTTCTAGTTCAGTTCTTTGTATTGTTTTGAGCCATTGTTGGCTCAAATTTTTGTATTGAGGTGTTGGCCTGCGAAGTTGAGCAGTGCAGTTGTGAGTATGCATTTCTTTGTGATATGATGTGATACCTTTTAGAAGATAGTAATAAATGGGGAGGAAATAGGAGAAAGATGTAGCATCACCTTAGCTGACTATAGTGGAAGGACTGTGAAGGCTCTGTTTGCATGCACCAAGCTGCTTCTGCAGCAGTACAGTCCTTAAAGCATAATCACATCCTTTTGAAGAACTAAAGCAGTAAATAATTTTAAAAGTTGCCCTCAGCATGGTTGAGATGTGTTATTGTTTGGGCAGCTAATAAGCTGAAAAAAAATTCTTTCCATCTGCTGATAGGACTCAACATTGGATTCATGTAACTGATGCTAAATAATGCTAGAACAGGATCTTAAACTGTTGTGGGTCTTTCTGAATTGGCTGTACAGGCATCAGGTTAACACACCTCAGCTGTCACAGAGTAGGTTGTTAAAAAGTAACTACGTGGGTACTTAATAGTTTGTTCACAGTTGCTGCAGTCTGTGTTTAGGTTTGTTTTCTTTTTTCCCTTTATGGGCTAAAGTAAGTGGTATTTCATATTTTTGAGGAAGGAGTGCATCTGAAAGGTGGGTAAGCCTAGTTCTGTTTGTGTGCAGAAACCAAGTAGCACCCTAGTGTGCCAGGTGAGCGCTTCAGTGTGAGAGTCTACCTTGGATACAGTTGGTCCTGATGCAGTGAGCAAGAACTGTAGTGTTATTTTCTCTCTACCAGATTTTCTTTCTTTCAAGGGAAACTTAATTTCTGGAAACTGTAAATATACTAATCCTCATCCTTTTTATAGATGCAGATTGCTTCAGATTCCATCATCTTGTTTGTATGGCTGTTAACTCATTTAGTTGTCAGCAAGCATGTTTTCTCACGGAGGCACTGAATCAGACTTTGTGACTAACTGGATTACTGCCTACTTTCCTCCAAACTCTGTTCCCTAGGAAAGGCAGGGTCAAGACTGAGCCCTCTGGTGTGTGGGGAATTGTATCTGGAGGTTTATTTTCCCAACCCACTAATGCTTATTTTTACTTCTAGATAACCTGCTCCTTCATTCCCTTCCAGAGTAGAAGAATAGGAGATGGAATAATTTGGTAGCAAACAGTTAAAGTTACCAGAAACACAACTAAGAACTTGCTGTCTGGCGCATTCACAACTTTAATGAATTCATAGCTTGCAGGAACAGCTAGAGAACAAGTTCTTGCTCACTGTCTATTGTGTGAAATATTGTTACTAGTTCTCATTTTCTTTTGTGCATTGGATAATAACTATACTTTTGTAATACTCCTTCTGATTACAGTTTAGTTGCAAGATTCTTTGAGATGAATCCGTTTGAACCCTGGTTAACACGAGACAAAGTGGACCGGGTAAGTGTGGGACAATCCACACACTCTTGGAAATGTTTCTTTGTGGGTTTATAACTTTCACTTCTAGTTCTGCATTCAAGGAGTGCTCAAACCTGTGTACATCATGTGGGGTAGTATTTCAGTCAGTTCAGTGACTAGGATTTGATCATAAAGAATTGCTACTTGGATACTACAAACATTTACACTTTTAAAGGTGTTTTAAAGGTAGCCTTCCTCAAAACTGGTTATGGTTCCTACCATACAATTGTGCTGTTCTGCAATCATACTCTTAATTTACTTGTCCAGACCTGTTACAGTGCCAGGAAGATGAGCTGCCAAAGCAGGCTGGAGTTTCCTCTGGTCTAGTCTTATCTTACAAAGATGTAGTAAGAGAGAGGGACTAAGAATGGTTTTTTTAAAGGCATCACTATGATGATGTCTTTCTACTAACACTGGTAGAGGAAGAATAATTAACATGTTTCTCTAAATAGCCTTAAGAAAGTGGTTGAAACAATTGGTGATAGGGCCATACAGCAAGAAGTAACGTGATAGGGACAGGGAAAGAGTGAAACCTCCTTAAGCCTTAAAAGTGGCTGATGCTGCAGGCTTTGGTGTGCCCCACCCCCTTCCCCAAAACTCATGCTATTGAAAATAGTAAAGCCAAAGGGATTGAATGTGCAGTGTGTAGCTAACTGATGTGAGGGGGTGCTTTCCACTTTTAGGTAACTAGTAGGTTTATGTACCTACATTGTACCTGCATTGTAATCACTCGCACCATCCAGACAATGGCATTTTAGCATCCCCAGTTAAATTGATGTGTTGCATACAGCCCAAATTCTCACTTAATGTTAGAATACATTTCGCCTGAACATGCTGCAAGTACATGTTTATTCCTAACTTCTCAGAGTCTCCAAGTGGGAGTGAAGAAGTAACTTGCAAAAAGCCAAACAACTGCAAGTGAGGGGAAAAAGTAGTGATTTAGTGAGTGCATTCATGTCAAAACTGTTGGTATATGCATAGGTTATGAAAGAGATTGTCATGTACTTTGACAGATTCTAAGCTTGCTGCTCTTGGAAGGTTGCAGGTACTTTCCCATGTTTCAGAGTTGGAGCTTTAATGTCTTGTGTTATGATGCAGTATCAATAGCCTATTCAGACCTGATTGTTCCAAAATTAATTTGAGGCAGTGTGCTACCATTGATCTGGGAGAACTGGGTCCTGTACTTAGAGGTGCTTACTGAATAGCTGTACACAATTAACTTCTATGTTAACACTTACCATCTGTAAAATAAACTGGTTTCATATTCTTTTTGGAAATAATTCTGAAGAACTGTGGACAGTATGTGTAATAAAGGAGTTAAGCTTATTTGCAGTCCCATGTAAAGCTAACCCCCCCACCAAACCACTGACTCATCCTCCATAGTAGAGTGAGTTGGCATTGTAGTTCTATTGGCTGTGTTGACGCAGGATGTAGATCAGGTATTCAGGTATCTCCTGAATACCTTACTTGTAGCTGCCTTTATAGAGTTACAATACATAAAATGAGCCTGCACCAAATCACTCAAAGCTACTGCAATTCAGCTGTAGCACAAGTAGTGTTAAGAGGGAGTTTCTCCATGTCACTTCTGTGTCTTCATTATTTCTCTTTCCCAGATCTTTATCCCGAAGTAATCCACACACAACCAGATATGGTTGACTTAAAGAGCTTTCAAAGAATAATAGCATAAGAGAAATTCCCAAAGATACATGTCATATGGTAATAGAGTTAAGCACAGAGCAGAACAATCTCCCAAAGGTGATAACTCACCATACGTTTTCTTGACAAAGCAGAATGTATATAACTGCAGTTCAAATATGCCCTTAGATTTTCGGCCTAGTTTTGTGGTTGCAATGCAGTAATCTTCCTGATAATGTATACTTGATGGGGAGAAAATGAAGACACTTTTGCACGACTCACTGCTAGTTATTAATGAATCTAAATCCGAAGCCTGACGGACTTTTTGCCAGATGCAGAACACCTGTATCTCCTGCCAGTGTACCCCAGGTACACAGTACCTTGTGTAAGTACACCATGGTTCTGTAAGGCCACGTTGAACCTCCTCCTCTTTCTCCTTCCCAGGAAAAACACTGAGCCAAAACTAAAGTCAAGGAACTGGGACTGACACATAGAGTCCACATTTGTGTTTCGAATAGTTCTACTACAAGATGTGGCAGTGCATTGTATTTTGGGGTTCTTTATTGGGGGCAACAGGCTTACATCAGCAGCCTTGAAATTGCTGTACAGTCTCCCAGGAGCTGCCATTTGTAGAAGATTGCTTAGAGACTTATTAAAATGTTTCTAATACTAGGGATTTATGCTAGTTTGTTGCTGTCAAAGAAAAAAGGTGACCTCAGGTGTAAGTATACAGTACTTTTTTTTATTACTTGAAAACTGTATTGAGTGTAATGATGTTCTTTCTGTCAAGTGAATTCCTTTTTTCTTTTTCTTTCTTTTTAAAGTTTCACACAACAGACATGACTTTTCCTGATCTTCCTGGTTTTGAAGACCTAGGTATTCAACCAACATCACTAGAACAAAAAGCAATTGAGGTTCTGCGCCGTCACCGCAGATACCGCTGGTTGGAGGCTGAGCTGGAGGAAGTAAAACCAGCTAAGACATATCCCCTGTAACAGTTGATAAGGTGGTTACTTAAAGCTTCTCAAACTGCCTTTATATGACCCAATTTGTTTGGAGAACTGTGTACATACTGAGTAAAATACATTAATTGTGTAAACTATATTTCACCAGTGTTGTCTTTTTAATTATCGAAGACTGTCATTGAAATGCAGCTTTTCTCTTTGAAGGGTCATGACAGGAAGCTTACATATTGTGGCTTAGCATGTGAGCACTAAAGTATTTTGAAGGTGTCTTAACACTTGTGCCTTGGCTCTTAAAGGAAACTCTGGTGGTTTGGTCCTGGCTGGAGGCCAGATGCTGACCAAAGTTGGTCTATCACTCCCCTTTTCAGCTGGACAGGGGAGAAGATATATATTGAGAGGCTCAGGAGTTGAGATAAGGACAGGGAGAGATCATTCCACAATTAGTGTCATGGGCAAAACAGACTCAACCTGGAGTAACATGCATCTAATTTATTACCCAATCAAAACAGAGTAGAACAATGAGAAATGAAAACCCAATCATAAAGCTCCTCCTCTCACCCCTCACTTCCTCTCAGGCGTAACTTTATTCATGATTTCTCTCCCTCCGCTCCCTGAGCAGCACAGGGGGATGGGGAATGGGGGTTAGGGTCAGTTCATCACGAGTTGTCTCTGCCACTCCTTCCTCCTCAGGGGGAGGACTCCTCACACCCTTCCCCTGCTCCAGTGTGGGGTCCCACTCACAAGAGACAGTTCGTGAACTTTTTCAACTTGAGTCCTTCCCATGGGGGCCTAAGTTCTTCCACTGGGTGCAGACCTTCAGGAACAGACTGCTCCAGTGTGGTTCCTCTGTGGGGTCACAAATCCTGCCAGCAAACCTGCTCCGGCATGGGCTCTTCTTTCCACAAGCTGCAGATCCTGCCAGGAGCCTGCTCCAGCGTGGGCTTCCCACAGGTTCACAGCATCTGTCATGTGTCTCCACCTGTTCCACTGTGGGGTCCTCCACAGATTGCAGGTGGAATCTTTACTCCCTGTCATCTTCCATGGGCTGCAGGGGGACAACCTGCTTCACCATGGTCTTCTCCACAGGCTTCTCCAGCACCTGTAGCGCTTCCTCCCCGCTCCTTCTTCACTGATATTGGTGTCTGCAAATTTTACGTCTTTCTCTGATGGCAAAATTTGCCACACAAAACCAAAACAGAAGCATGTCACTGAGGTTTTTAGTAAGTACTCAGGAAGAACATTGTAGTGGCCTAGGACATGTCCTTTCCAATGGAGCTGGTACTGCCACTTACTCAGGATACAAGGTCTTGGGAAAAAAACTCTGTTTTTAAGCTCTGAGCTTTGTTTTCTGCTCTGAGCAGAACTTCCATAGCAAATGCTAACCAGAATGGCACAAGTTGTTCCTGAGGTCAAGGGGTATCAATCAGACATGTAAAGAAGCTACTACCTGTCCCCTGATCTCTTGTGCTAATTATGTGTGCTATGGCTCATAAACGTGAAGAACTGTGTAATTTCTTCTATTTGAAAATGAGAAAATCCAATTATTTTAAACACTCAAAACTCCTAGGTGCTGGGACATTACTTTCCTTTTTGTTAAGAGTGGTAAGTTTTGCTTCAGGATTAAGTATTTTCAGTTGCTTTAATATCAGAGAAAGATCCCTGCCTGAATTTGATCAAAACCACTGCTTTTTGTGTCCATATCCAAAGATCTGCTGGAGGCTTTTGGTTAAGTTTTGACAGTGGTGTCAGCTAGGGTGCAGCTTAGAGCTGAGAAAGTCTGTGCACAGGATTGAGAGCAGAGATACAGCTCTTCATGCAGTGCAGAATTCTGGTGGCTTCCAGATGGGAAAGAGTCATTTCTTGAATCGAGGAGTGATTCGAGAGCAGCTAGTTGTGGGAGTAGGCCAAATCGCATTGACTGGGGTGAGTTGAGATGGGTGAGGAAGCTGGTTTTGAACTGAGGCTGAGGGGGGATAAGGTGAGTGACAGAACACTTGGTGTTTTCATCTCCAAAATTCCTACTGCTTGCCTGTGCTGGATGGGAAAGTGGAGGGGAGGAGCTGCGACAAGTTGGACAAATGGGTGTTAAAGGTGGAAGTCCAGTGGTGGAGGAGAAATCTGAAAAGGAGACTGGGATGGAATAGGTGGTGAAAAAGGAGAGTAGGAAAGAGAGAATAGATTGAAAAGAGCAAAGGTCAGGGTTAGGGAAAGCACAGAAGTTCCTTGTTTGAGTTGCACTGATTGCTGGAGCCAAAGATAATCTCACTATTTCTGTGGTGTTGCCAAACTCCTGTGAAACTTCTGGGCAATGTGTTTCTTTTAATTTCAGCAGCTTCCACATACTGCTCTTCCACTTGAAACCCACTGCTGCTAAGGTTTGCTCTGTTAGGAAGATGTAGGCTCTTGCAATAATATGAATTTTTTAATCCTGCGTACCACACATTCAATTTGGGTCCCATGGTTTGTTTATTTTTCTTTTGATAACATAATTTCAGGGTTTTTAAAAAAGAAATCTGCTAATTCAAACATTGAGAAGCTAAAGGTAGGACAAACTGCAAGTAAAGTGCCTATTGGAAATAATTTGATCCCTTAAGTTTTACTGGTTTTCTGACTGCAAGCTTTTTTCCATAAGACTCCACTGTAGAGAAGTAGCAAGTGTTTTGCAAGTGCCACATAGAGTACAGAGATAAGCCATTACCATGACAGTCCTGCACAGATAACAAGCAGTTTCCATTTTCACATGGCAAGCTGAGCCAGAAGAAGCTGTCAAAGCTGATGCTGTGATGTCAGGTGCCGACGCTGAGAACCCTTCCCGTACTGCGGGGATGGTTTTTCCCTTCTAGTCAAAGCACAGATTTTCCTGTGGCTTCAGTTCCACCACAGACCATCCCCCAGGGTCTCAGTTCATCAGTTCAGACAACCATTAGATGGAGAACGTGCAGGTGGTGAATATCAATTAAAAGTTTGTTTACAGCAGCCTGCTCCGCATCAGTTGGGAATACGGGTTGAAATGGGGCGTTGCATTAAGATCATAGAGCCACAGAATGCTCTGGGTTGGAAGGGACCTAGTTCCAGCCCCCCTGCCACAGACAGGGACAGCCTCACTAGACCAAGTTGCCCAAAGCCCCATCCAACCTGGCCTTAAACACCTCCAGGGATGGGGCTTCTGCAAATGCTTCTGCAAGTTTCATTTTCCACAATACTTTACCTTACATAGCACTTCTGCTTTCAGCCTTATGGAAATTACAGTGTGATTTCTCATTATTTATCCTTCCAAAGCAATTTCTGTAGGGATCTTCAGTGTTTAAAAAAAAATAAAATTAAAATTTGCTAAAATTCTGTTCCATCTGTGTGTTTTATCCCTACTCGTTTGTCAGTCACAGGGTCCTCCTCATCTTATCTCTAGTGTCTCAGCTTGCAGTAGTTTTTCAGCAATTTGCAAAGTAACCAAAGTCCTTCAAAGGTGTAGACTTTTAAAAGACCTTTATCTGCGGTGTTGCTCAGAGTAGTGTGGGAAAGAGGGGGCTGTTGTTTTCCACCCTCCCCACAAGAGGTCACTGGTAGAGCAGAAAGTGGCAGTAGCCTTTAAACATGCTGGCGGCAGCCACTTTCCGCAGCCCGCCTCTTGCTCAGGCGTTGCAGTGTCTCATCTCGGTGCCTTGCTTGCAGGCAGACAGAAGGCTGTCCGGAGAGGAATTTTCAGGTCAGGACCAAAGCCGTACATCGACAAATTTAGGTACAGCGGCATAATAATATGTGGAGGGAACTTCCATGGGGTCCTTTCCCAGCACATAGTGTAATAATCTAACCTATAGCCCACCTTCAGCCTGCTCTGGGGGGGTCTTGTGAAAAAGTAGACCATTGGCAGCATCTGCTTATGGTCCAGATGAGTTACCTGCGTGGCTGCGTGTGTACGTGTGCACTTAAGAGAGATGTGGTTAAGGACCAATAAGGGCTGAAGAGTTGCATGTACCTGTCTATGTACACGTGCACACACAGAGGTATATACACATAATGCATACATACATGTAACACACAGATTGCATGTACAGATTAGCATGGATGTACATAGATATGTACATGCACACACACACAGGTACATACACATAACACACGATCTGTATGTGTTATGTGTATATACAGTTTATATGTGTATGTATATGTTAATGTGTATATACACCCGTATGTGTGCACATGTACATTGGTATGTATGTATACATGCCCCAACCAACCTTGGGCAGCCTGAGGTAAGCTATAAGCATTTCCCTGTGACTGAGAAGAAAAAAGGAAGCGGTGCCTGGTGATTAAGGGGATGGAACATCTCCCATATGAGGACAGGCTGAGTGAGCTGGGACTGTTCAGTCTAGAGAAGAGTAAGGGGGGACCTAATTAATGTTTATAAACATCTTAGGCATGGGATGCAGGGGGAATTGGCCAGCCCCTTTTCAGTGGTCTGTGGGGACAGGGCAAGGGGCAATGACTGCAAATTGGAGCACAGGAAGTTCTGCACCAACATGGGGAAGGACTTTTTCACAGTGATGACAGAGCCCTGGCACAGGCTGCCCAGGGGGGTTGTGGAGTCTCTTTCTCTGGAGATATTCAAGACCCGTCTGGACACCTACCTGTGCAATATAAGCTGGGGAGCTGCTTTGGCAGGGGGGTTGGACCCGATGATCTCTCGAGGTCCCTTCCAACCCCTGTGTTCCTGTGATTCTGTCACTTGTCACTTTGGGTGCTCGGCTGTCCTGAAAAAGTGACACTCCTGCTCAGTGTCATTAGCTTGGTTCATATGTTGCCTTAAGACACCAGTGTACTGTGGCTGATGTGAAGAGAAATTGTAAGAAGAAAATCGTGAAGGGTTATTCTAATTGTAATGCTCTTACTCCTATAAATTAACACTCCTCTGTATTTCGAGTTCATGGGGGACATACTGCTATACTCCATCCTTTATTGGGATGGTAATGGCTTGGGTAATTTTTCAGTAAGAAAAGAGGTAGGTGTGGTGGAAGGAGGAGGAGATGGCAAAGGCAGAAAGTTTAACCCACTTTGTTTTCTGAGATCCCCATGCAAGTAGGACTGGAGGATGCTTGCATTTTAGGAACAGCTTGAGTGGGAAGGAATAGTATCTGCATCCAAGGGTGGAGAGAAGGATTTGGACCTTCTGTTTCTTCAAAAACTCTCTATTTAGGACTCTGTTTTGGACTTAGTGTTAATGATGTGTATATTTATGTTGAAAACATGATAACTCTTCAATACCCTGTTCATAGTGTATTGCTCCAACCTGCAATAGATGACTTGCATAGAATTAAGCCTTCCTGTCTGTCCGCTGCTTTATTCCTACCTCTTAATTTTTCTTTCTGTTTTCACTTGGAAAGCCTTAAAACTTTCTTCAGTTGCTTAGAGGGTAGATGGTTAACAACTGAGAAGAGCATTCATGCTGGCAGTAATTTTTCTGTAGTTGCCTCCCTCTCCCTGCTGTTTACTCTTTTCTTTGTCCCAGCCCTAAGTGATATACATGGATATGGATTATATGAAATGAGGAGATCAGAGAACTGCTGTATTTAAAGTAATTCAAAGTGTTGTAAGAACTCATGGGTAGTTCACGATACTGCAGTCTCTTCAATGCATGGAGGCAGAAGGTGATGAAATGGCAGTGCTAAGAAAAGAATGACTGTGTACCATTATGGCTGCATTCTGTCCTTTTAATGACTAGTTATAGATTGGGACTCACTCACCCTTGTCATGGTTTCAGCTGGGACAGAGTTAATTTCTTTCTAGCAGTGAATGGAATGCCATGTTTGGGAGTTAGGATGAGAGCAGTGCTGATAGCACCCTGATGGTTTCTGTTGTTGCCAAGCAGTCAGGGACTTTTCAGTTGTTCATATTTCCCTGCTAACAAGAAGGTGGGGGGCACCCAAGAAGCTGGTAGGGGACACAGCCAGGACAGGTGACCCGAACTGGCCAAAGAGGGTATTCCATGCCAATGATGTCATGCTCAGCATAAAGGGGGCCTGGGGGGGTGGGAGAGCACTCAGCTCCAATGCAGATCCCTGTGGTGGTATGACCCTGGCTGGAGGCCAGACGCCCACCAAATTTGCTCTATCCCTCCCCTTTTCAGCTGGACAGGGGAGGAAATATATACTGAGAGGCTCAGGAGTCAAGACAAGGACAGGGAGAGATCATCCTGCAATCAACATCACAGGCACAACAGACAGCACAGAATAAAGGAAAGAAAACTCTCTAATTTATGACACTGCACTGCACACCCAGTGACACCAGAGTTAGATTATAAGAAGTTTGACCTGATCTTAAAGCACCTCCTCCC
>VZTU01026864.1:0-20621 GCA_013400835.1 Zapornia atra
AGAAACTGCAAATGCTACTCACCTGTCCTGGCTTTACAGACACCACAGAAGTTGCAGCTCAGCTGGAGAACATTTTCAAGAGATTAGTACACCTGCACACACCTATATCTCTGTGGTCTGGGACTTCCTTTTCTGAAAAAAAAAAAAAAGGGGGAAAGGGGGAGTCAGAACTGATGGTGAGTACATGCCAATCAGGAAGGACATGACACCACTTAGCTAATATACTGAAGGAAAGATCTGTCCCGTGTCTGATGGGTCATATGGCTGTGCTGTGGAGAACTCATCTAGTTAGGAATGAATCAGAAAAAAAGAAAGAAAAAGGAGGAAGGGAAAAAACCATGAGCACTACACTTTAAGCTACACACAGTGGTAGGAAACCGTTTTGCCATTTTGTTTTCTGCTCCTTTGCAAAGAATTCCTCCTTCTGACCGTAGAGAGAATGGCACACCAAGCATGTGCAAATATTTGAGGTGAGATGACAGTAAGTATTGCAATTGTAATGGGCGTGTTAGGCCAAGACATAAGATACTGTAGCTAGGTACAGTAACTGTACAGTTACAGAGGACACTTAGGTTACCAATCCCTGAGGTGCATCTTTTGCCTTTCCAGAGGGAGCCTCGCAATATCCAATTTCACCTACATGTCTCCTAGAGCTGTTTTCTTCTGAAACAAGGAAAGGGCAAGTGACAATACCCACAGCACTGGAGAGACACTCCGTGGGTTAAGAATTAAAAGGAAGTCACAGCAAAGAGTTGGAGGGTCTTAGCAAGCTTCTGTGAAAAATACATAGACCGTGGGGAGAAATGATATGGCAGTTTTTATAGCTGCTGATTCCCAAATCACTGTACAGAACGTGGCCATAGGCGTGATGGCATCTCAATGAAGTTATCAAGCAAAACCACAGAGACTCTGTTATTTGCAGCAGAGAGAACCAACATCATATGTACAGTAATGGCCACAGATAATCACCTAGCCAGTCATGGCAGCATCATTCAGCTGTGATTCAGCTTCTGTCTCCCTAAATACAATAAGCAGTAGTCAAAGATTGGTGGGAAATGGTCAGTAATGCTATTACACTCAGACAGAGTAGGGAATTTGTTGCATGCATCCAGACAGAGCTGTAACAGCTGCCCGAAACACAGGCATGCTCGGTTTCAGGTAAGCGAACTTGCTCGGTAGCTTTATCAAATTTCACGAAACACTAGTCAGTGCTGGCAGCAGAGAGGAAGTTCTGCTCACAAGAGTGCAGAACAAGTTCAGGAGAGAAAGAGACAAGCTGGCACTAGCTGGCAACCTGGCTGGCTGCAGCAGCCTCCTTACAAACTGACAGGAGGGCTAAGGAAGCAAGTCAAAGCTCACCTTCAGACACTGCAGCTCTCTGACCCTTGGTGCTTTGTACCCTTCTGGACCTACAGGACTGGTGGGGGTTGCTGGAAACGAACCAAACCCACAGATGGGCAGTTCAAGTCTAAGCCCAGCTTTCACCTGGGCTTTGAATTTCCCAGGAATCATTCTTAGCCCTCGTTGGGACGATGGCCCAGCTGGAGTTGCAGCAGCAGCCCCATGCCCAAAATGGCACAAGAGCTAACCCAGTATGCCCCATGTCCAGAGCAGGACTAGACTCCATGCCAACTGTTAGGTGCCCACCTCAGTACCTACAAGGCTCTGCTCCTTACTTCCCCAGTAGGAAGTGGCCATGAAGTTTATGCTGGCAGGAAACCATTTTGCTGGTTTGTTTTCTACTCCTTTGCAAAGAATTCCCAGTGCTCACGCTGCTTGGGTGGCTGCCACGAGAACTGATGTCAGAGTTTGTTTCATAGGCTGCCTCCTTGAACCCCAAGACTTCAGCTCTGAACACTCCTTCAAACACCCGTTCTTCTGACCAATGAACATACTGATCCATTTGGGAATACCCACTCTTATGCCAGATGCCTCATTGAAGGACTTTGCCAAATTCAGGTGTCCCTCATTTTATGATAGAGCTCCCCTATGTCCCTGTGTTCAATGGCAGCTGACAGAGGACATGTTGACACTTTCATAAGATACCACCTCTATCCATACTCTGGCCACCAAACTCTGGCTTTACTGATGTTTCTACTGTTACCTGCCACACATCAGGCCAACTGCTCTGCAGCTTCCCAGACCACTCATTCCTCCCTTCAAGCACTGCAATACCACAGACAGAGTGGTATCATAAGGCACCAACAGCGGGCAAGCTTTTTGGAACCTTGTCCAAGGACAGAGACTCCACAACCTCTCTGGGAAACCTGTTCCAGTGTTTCACCACCATTCCTTCCATTCTAATTCCCCATATTTCAATGTGCCCATTGTGCCTCATCCATCCATCCATCTGTGGATCCTACTGAGAAGAACCTGGCTTGCCTTCTTTACCCCCACCTATCTCTAATCAGGTATTTATACACTTTAACAAGGCACCCCCCAAGCCTGCTCTTCTCCAAGAAAGGTCATCAGAGCTCTCTCAGCCTCTCTTTGTATGCCATGTGCTCTAGTCCCTTTCTCATCTTAGTGTCTCTTTGCTGGACTTGCTATAAAATGTCTACGCCTCACTTTTACCAGGGAGCACAGAACCAGCCCTCCAGATGTGTTTCACCAGTGCTGAGTAGCAGGGAAGGATCGGTTCCCTTGACTTTGCAGGCAATGCCTAACAGAATCGTGCAGGTTTTGGCTTGGACAGAGTTAATTTTCTTTATTATAGCTAGCATGAGGCTCCTCTGACTTCATGCTGAAAAGTGTTGACAACAGAGAGATGCTTTTGTTATTGCTGAGCAGTGCTTACACAGAGTCAAGGCCTTTTCAGCTTCTCAGACCACCCCATTATCCTGTAGGCTGCAGGTGCACAAGGAGTTGGGAAAGGACACAGCCAGGACAGCTGACCCCAACTGACCAAAGAGCTATTCCATACCATATGGCATCATGCTCAGCAATATGTTGGCTTGTGTCTTCAGCTTATTGAGATCACTCTGAGAGGCAGCTAAACCTATCGACCACTCCTCCCAGTTTTGTATTGTCTGCAAAACGCAGAGAACTGCATTAATAAACAACATTAAACAGTACTGGCCACAACACAGATCTTGAATTTGCCACTAGTTACTGGCCTCCACCTGGATTGTGTGTCATTTCCTACAATCCTTCAAGTCCAGAAGTTCAGTCAGCTTTCAAACACAGCTCACTGTTTTACGTGGTACGAGGCTCCTCTGGAGACTGTCAAAAACCTTACTGAAGCTGCAATAAACAATATCCAATGATCTTCCCCTGTCCATTGAGCTGGTCATTTCATAATAGAAGGCTATCATCTTAGCCAGGCATGAATTCCCCTTTAAAATCCATGCCAGTTACTCCTAATCTACTCCTAATCTTGTTTTATGTTTGCAGGTTGCTGCCAGGAGGATTTGCTCTATGACCTTCCCACAGGCCAGGGTGACACTGACTGACCTGTAGTTCTCTCGATCCTCTTCCTTGTACTTCTTGAAGCCAGCCAAGATAGAAGTCACTTTTGCTTCCTTTCACTTCCCCTGACCTCTTCAGCCTTTCAAGCATAACAAAGAGTGGTTTCACAGTGACATCAACCAGCTCCCACAGCACTCAAGGATTTGTCCCATCAGGTCCCATCATCTGTCCATTCATTCAGTCTCGACATGTATTCTATGGACATGGTGATGCCCAAGAGACTGCAGCATGCATTCCCTACAAAGATGGATTACAGTGTAAAGAAGCATCCCCAAATTCCTCTTACCTGTCATCAGATGCAGAAATTAGGTTTGGTTTGCTTCTCTGAACTGATCTCTGAATTCCCTTTCATTCTCTCATCTACAGACCTTCTGCCTCTCTAGCATGCTTCCTATCCCTTCTGCAGTTGGAAAAAAAACCCCACAACCCCAAAACACTGGTAACTTTAATGTCTTTTGTTAATTGTTTTTCAAGCACAGAATGATGTGGGTTGGAAAGGACTTTGAATGACATCTAGTTCCAACCCCCTGCCCTGAGCAGGGACACCCTCCACTAGGCCAGGCTGCCCAAAGCCCCATCCAGCCTGGTCTTGAACACTGCCAGGGAGGGGGCAGCCACAACGTCTCTAATGTTTTCTATAGCCTAATGGTGTTTTCATATCTAAATTGCCAGACTTTATGCACCTATCTGATTTCACTCCTGGACATAGATTCCACTTTGTGAAGAGTACTTACTTCTGGTACCTCTACTAATATACTGCAGAGCTACAGCAGCTGCTACTTGTTTCCATCAATTATAAACAAATTCAAAGACCAAGACTTCAGCTTGAGTTGTAATGGCAGGATACAGTTGAATTGACTTTCTCCTGTAGTTTTCTCTTCTGGACTATGCTCTGTTACCTAAGTTCCAGGCATGGTGACAAAGAAGGTACCAGACACACCACAAGCCAAGCAGACACAGGGAACTGTCACCAAACTCGGGAGAGATGAACCTAAAGTGCTTAAGGCAGATCAGAGTGTCAGCATTCACAAATATCCAAATAGAGTATGTGGAGAGCTTTATTTCCAACCCCTCTCCTGCTGAGAACAAACCAGCCCTAGGCAGACCTCTGCTCCCAGTGTGTACATGACTAAAGACAGGTAACTGCACTTTTCCCCCAAGAAGGGCTCTTAACCTCCTTCACACAACAATATTCCTGGTCTGCACATCTCAGTGGGGGAGGGAAAAGAAACAGGGAAGAGAAACATAGTGGGGGGCGGGGTGGGTGGAGGAAAGAGCCCTACAGAGCATTACGATTTACTGTGAATCCTAGAACCCCTCCAAGACAAGAACTCCTGCCGTAGGAGCGCTGTCAGCAGCACAGAGAAAACAATTATCAACCTGTTTCTTCCCAGGAGACCAGGTCCAGGATTACCTTACTGATCTTTCCTTACTCCTCTTCTGTTGCACTGTCCAATTCTGCATTTCCAACCACTGCCCCTGGCGTCTCTCCTTGATGTACTGCACACCTGTGTACCAGCCAACCTTCATGAGCTCAAGGACAAAGGAGACAGGGTGTGATAATTAACGGACTACTCAGACCCATCACGAACGCCTTGCAGAACAAAACATCTTGGCAAAGAGAATAGTAAAAACTGTACTTATTTATTTATTTATAACAAGGCAAAGGGGGAAAAAAGGACAAAGGTTGCTTTGGTTTGATTCTCTCGTTATCAAACCTCAGAACATCGACTCCGTGGGGGTGGGGAGGGACAGACACATGACAACACCAAACAAACAAACAAAGCAACCAACCCAAAACAAACACAAAAAAGTCACAAAAAACAACCCCAAACAACAAAACCCCCAAAGAGGCACTTTCCTAAAATAAGCAGTGGTACATTAAGCCAGATATTCAGTGCAGTACATCCCAAACACTCCCGTAGCTAGTTTATGGTATTTCCACGGTCTCCTGTTACCCCTTTACAATCACCAACCACAATTTTACCCATTCTGGTAGTGATTCCCAGAACTAACACTTCTGTTCAACATAAATGGCCCAAAACAGAAGAAACCAGTAGGAGGAGAAACTCCCTCACTGACCATGCATTAGGCCAGGCCTGACAATTTTGCTGCTGCTTCTAAAGAAAGCAGTGAAAAAACCCAGAGTAGTGACAGTGGGAGTGAAGAATGTAAAGAGCATCCATTTATACCATTTAGTGTGTTGAAGAATGCTCACAGAGTCAGGAAGATCTGCAGTTTGCCCACAAAGTCTTTGTTTTTAAAAGATGTTCAGTGGTGGGAAAGCTACAGATGTTCAAAATCTTGAATGCCTCCAGGATATGCCATAAAGCTGGGCAATACATACAGGCGTGTGGTGCCAGCCACTGGAGGGGTTCTTCCAGTACCTTCTTCATTCCACAGTTGCTACCATGCTCAGACCTCATGCCCCACCCAACTCACAGGCAGGTGCTTTCAATCAAGGCAGCATCAGACTCTGATCAACATCAGATGGCTCAGCAGTAAAAAAAAGCACCCTCCAAAACAAACAACAAACAAAACCCCCCAAAAAATCCCACACCCTCCTCCTTAAACTCCCACAGCCATATTCCCTGAGGGACAGGGGAACTGGTTTCTCAAAGTGATGGACAATTTGTCTTTCTCATTTTTATAAAAGAAGAGACAAAGAAACCTGAGGCAAACAGAAAAATATTGCATACACAAGTCTGATACGGTTGTGACCATTGCCTTGGCTAAACTGAGAAACCTCACATTACTTGTAGAATCATAAAAGTGTCTTGGCTGGAAGGGACCTTTCAGATTATCAAGTCCAACCATCAACCTAACCACTAGTAATGGCTGACCTGGGGGAAGAAAGAAAAAAAAAGAAAAAAGAAAAAAAACCCCAAAGGCCTCAGACAACTGCAAATCTAGAACTCCTCACTTGAGTCACACTCGACTTTCAGGAAGCACCATGTGAAAAAGCTATCACTTTGGGGACAGGGGACATTAAAGATCTGACTCGTGGTCATCAGAGGGATCACTGGAGCACCCCGCTGCTGTTCTGAGGCATTAGGAGGCACACTGGAGGCAGGAAAGATTTTACAGTGAGATCATAATCTCTCAGCAGTACAGGAGAGGGGATGGCCAATGTTCTGCTCATCTGCATTATCCCTATTGTAGTGCCACACTCATGTACTTCATCAGTCCCCCTTAGAGTACGGTGGGGACCAAATATAACTATGCTGATGGTGTCAACCTTATTCTTGTTTCTCACTGCTCTTTCTTTATTGGCCTTCGACAAGAACTGTAAGACATTGTCCTGGTTTTCAGCTGTGATAGTTAGTTTTCAGAAGAAGCTGGAAAGGGACACATCCAAGACAGCTAACCCAAACTAGACAAGGAGATACTCCACACTATACGATATCATGCTCAGTATATAAGGGGAGAAGCCAGTCAGGGAGGAGTCGCCACTGCTTTGGAACGGGCTGGGCATTGGGTTCCAGTGAGCATGTTGCACTGTGTACCAGCCACTTAGTATATTCTTTCATAAGTGGTGCTGTTGTTATTTTCTTTTCCCTTTGCTGTCCCAGCAAGCTGTCCTTAGCCCAACCCATGAGTTTTATCTTTTTCTTCCAATTCTCCTCCTCACCCCACCAGGCTGGGAGAGGAGCAAGCAGCTGCATGGTGCTCAGCTGCCAGCTAGGACTAAACCACAACAAGCATCATATATGTCCTTTTAGCCATCAAGGTAAGGAGAAATTTTTCTCCCACCGTTTGTCCAACAAATTTGCCTCTATGGTGGGAACCCTCAAAGCCACAACAACACTTTGCAGAGATGTTAACTTTCTCCACTGCAATTCAGGAAGATGCTCAGGAAGAAAAGAAAATCTTTGCACTGCGTTCATGACTTCCCAGGAGGGATTTGTACTCCTGGACAGTGAACTGCAGGAATACTCCAGGCGACTTGGAAAGCTCCACCATAAATGACTCAAATGGACTTCAATTTAGGCAGTACAGATTCCCTACCAAGTTCTCTGTAGCCTTGGAAATATCATGACTTTCCTTTAGGATCCATTCAAGTGCTGAAAGACCTGGTGCATCTTAGATGCAGTTACGAGCATCTGGTCAGAGAGACAAGCTCAATGTAAAACACAGTGTCTCTTCCTATGTCAAGTGCAATTTAAGGTGTGATTTGGAAAAGCTCTCCTGCTCACTGTAGGATCGTGATTTGCCTCTACTGTAAAATAAATCATTGTGGCAAAAAAGCTCCTTCTAAACTATGAGCTGGCCGGCCTTAGGTCCCCATGTCCTGATTCACACCAAACTTCCATGTTTTTTGATCTGTGACATTGAATAGAGACTGCAGTATCCTACTCCCTGCTCAAACCAGACATGAGAGTCTCCTCCACCAAAGGTTTCAGAAGAAAAGGGAATGAAAAGATGTAAGTTACTTCAGCCCTTTCTTTATTCTGTTTTCTTCTACATTTTTTTTCTTAGGACATGTTCTCTAGCACATCTTTAACTTCCTCATCAGTTGCTGTTACGTGCTTTCCCATCCTTTCATTGCTTTGAGGACCGCACTTCAGAAGTGCTGAGAATCAGGCAATGAGATATGCATTTCTACAAAGGCCTCTTCACTGTGTACAGCCATTGAAAGGGGCCTTGTTCCTCTGAAAGGCTGATGGAAGCTGCCACAAGTGGTCCAGCACTTGCTCCCCTCCTGGGTTTTCTCTGCCTGACCACGCAGGGTAGAAGGAACATCCTGCAGAGAAACAAGTCATTGCTGGTAGACAGTTAAACTCGAGACAGCTGCACAGACATCAGCTGAAGCTACCTATATCCCACAAATTACTTTTATCCTCAACTCCCACAACTCACTTCAAAAGGTTAACTTGTGATGGAACAGCTGGAGAGTTGTGGGTTGCTGGGAGACATCTCTTAGCTGACCCTTGAGTCACTGCCGTTCAGACTCTTTCTTCATTATGTTGTATGTGTCAGGGCAGAAGTGAGAATGCAGCTGAGCCAGCAAAGCCTGGGACGTGATCTCTAGCCTTGTCCCTTGGCTCTTCTTGTTCCATATGTGCACCGCATAGGTGTTATTAAAAAGGTGGTGAAGCTCTGAGGAGCTGACCACTTCAAAGTATTTCTTCCAGTCCTGCCACCGAATGGGATAAAAAGCCTCACGGGGCAGAGCACTCACGCCTTTGCAGCTCGTACTGCTCCGAAGACTCCTAATAGAGCACCACTTCTTGAAGACACGAGTTAGGAGCTGTGGGCCCTGGTGCCCCCATATCCAGCTGTTGTAGTTCTCCACAAAGTCCTGCATGCAAAGCTCTATGAACTTGTGTTTGGGCTTAAAGGACAGAAAGGCCCCATTCAGGACATACTTGGACTGGGCACCAAGCACATTGCTGAGGTTCTTCAAGTTCCTGAGCACAATGAAGTCTGTGTCCAGGTAGATGCCACCAAACTTCCACATGATGGCGATTCTGCAGGCGTCAGACAGGACGGGTAAGAAATAAGGCTCCCAGCGCTGCTGAGCCTGCAGGTACCACTTTGCTAGAGGTGTCCCTGAGAAAAGCTCTGGCAAGTCCAGGGGCCGGATTTCCACATTGGGAAAGCAGCTCAGTAGTGAGAAGCCCCAGTGGTTGGGTAACGAGGCATTCCCATTTGCCAAACCTTTCATGAGCACAACCACCCTTGTGCCAGGGTGCGTCCTGGCAGCTGACTCCACAGCACATGTGAACAGGTAACTTGGGTCCATTCGCTCTGACGTCTCCACAAAGAACACGTCCCCTGGGGAAGGAGAGGGCCCACCAGCAACAGTGTAGGGAGGAGAAGGCACAGAATGAGCACAGTGTGTCTCAACAGGCAAGCTGTAGACCTGGACCCTGCCCTTTGCATCCTCCATCATTCTCCAGTACAAAATGATGAAGGCAAAGGACATGAACTTAAAGGCGAGGATAAACAGAGCCCCGAGCTTGTGGCTCAGCACCACCCTGGTCACTTTTAGCAGGCAGTTGGACATCCTGGGTAGTCTCACTCTTGTTGGAGCCTGATCTCCCAAGACACCGTTGTGATCTGAAGGGGAGGAAAGAAGAAAAAGACATTGGCAGGGAAGGCAACAGACCGTGAGCCTTGGGACAGCATTATGGCAGAGACACATGCTGAACTCTCCTGCATGCCAACATGCTTGAGTTATGCCTTTACATAATCTTCTAAAAAGCATCTTTGTTTCTCTATACTGCCATAGGGCCCTATCAGAAACTATACCTCATGTTCAGGTTGTGAGGTTACGTGACAAAGCTCATCTGCACACACACAAAAAGCTCAGAGGGACAATGGCAGGAGGGGGAGCCCAAACACACCCTTCCAAGCTATTCACAAATGGGAAGACTGATGACAGGGGCCATCTGTCCAAGCTCAGAGGAGCACAATGGCAGGCAGGATCCTGGATTTGGATTTGCACAGGACTTCTTATGAGATACTTAGCAAAGCAACTAAAGGCAGGACAATAGAGGGGTTTAGGCCATTTTGGAAAGACTGGGAAAACAGAGGTATGAGGGGATAACAAGGACTAGATGCTGGTAAATAGCTCGACAGTCAGTACGCTTGTCTGGCCATGCCTTGTGCCTGGTCAGTGCAGTCTCTCTTGTCATCTTATTAAATTCCTTTCTAACTCTTCGTGGGGTGAGGAAATTCAGTTCTGCGTGTGTATCAAGGTGTGAATGCAGAAGCTGGAGTCAGACCACAGCTCAGAAGGACCACGTGTCTGTGGTGCCAGCAACCACAGACACAAATGAGTGTGGGTGTGCGAACGTGCAACAGCTAGCAAAGATCAAGTGAACAAGTCTGCAAGTGTGCCAAAAGGTCTGTGAGCCAGGAAGGTGAGTGGGTCTTTAGTGGCAAGGGCACGGGGCATCCGGTGTCTGACACGGGAAGTCCTGGCCAGCGCTCCGTGTACATTTTTGATGGTGTGTACTAACAACTGGATTAGGCTGCAACCCTGGGGACTTGTACTTCCAGGTGCCAGCAACTGTGGAGAGTGGGATCCAGGGGCAGCTACTGGGCTCAACGTCTAAACCCAGCTGCTGAAGTGATCCACCTTGTACATATGTCTATGTATATTCTCACTTGTGGACTTCTACCCTGTTCAGCCAGCGAGGGGAGCCGGATGAGGCTGTTGGTGTTGCTTATGTTCACATGGGTGCTCTGAGCACCTGCCTGGGCTCTGTGCAGTCAGCCATGTACATATACATGTAATGCATATGTGTCCTTTGTGTGTGTGTGCGTGCCTGCGGAATAACTCTTCAGCCTTGTTACTGGCTGGACACAGAGCAGCAGCAGTCCCAACTTTCTTGGGCTGTTGGATTTGATATGATATGATGTCCTCTAGCAAAGACTACTCTCCTTCAAAAACAACGTTTCCCAGAAAGTCCAACAGCTTTTAACATTATGAAATAAGATGTGTCAATGCACAGTCTAATTGAAGGCTGCTGTCATCACTGTGCCAATGCCTTCCTCAAAGCCTGCACAGCCAAAGTGGTGCCAGGCTCTTAAGAAAAAAAAACCAAACCCAAATCAGTAAGGTTTCACAAGGAATACAGTCTTTAAAGGAAAAATTCTGTGAGATGCAAAACATTTCAGTGTCTTCTCTGCCTTAATCTGTTTTCCTTTTGGTAAAAGCTTGCATCATTTAAGAGAAAAAAAATAATCAATACAATCCAACATTAAAACCAGAAGTTTTGCTAGACAAGTCTCAAGCAGAGTTACCGGTGGCTGTGGGTCAGCTTAATAACAGAACAGAATTTTCCATTTCAGATTAGTCATTCTTCAGTTGAAAAAAATCTCTGCAGTGCTGTTTTTCTCTTTTTTTTTTTCCTCCATTTGAACAAAAGCCTTATTATCCTATGACTTTTTTCAACATCTCTTCAGTCTCTCAGAAACCGCTTTGGAGCATTTCTACTCTACCGGTAGACATCATCCAGCCTGGGAACAGTCCTTTTCCTCCATATCCTTTGCTTTCCTTCAGATTGTAAGAGTGTAAGGCACTCTTCCCCTATGCAAGAAATGGAAAGACCCTGTCATCTGCCCTCCTGCACTTCTCTCCCTTTTCTCTCTATAGCTCTACTTGTGTTTGGAAGGAAGGAAGGAACACGAGGGAATGAGGTTTGTTATACCACATTACACCTTGAGTATGCAGCATAGTTATTGCTAGGCTAGTAGCACTGCACCAGCAGAGAGTTTGGGGAGGGGAAAAAGAGGTTGTTATGCAGCTCCACCCTACAGAAACAGCACAATCAACAGTAAAAGTTTACTCTGGCTCTGCCCCGCAATGCATCTTTTACACCCTGAATATGAGGGCTTGACGATAAACCTGCATCTATTCTCTGGCTTTTGTCTACACACCTTGTTCAAGGATCACCACTCCCAAATGCCTGCAACCAGCTGGTGCTGACACTTCTCCAGAAAGCTGCACCTGGGAGGACACCAATGCAGCAATACAGGGGTATGGCAATCTCGTACATGGAAGAAGGAACCTCTACCCAGATTACACCTCCATGGGGTTTATACTGTTTGGCCACATCACTGCTAAACCACTTTAAACCCCAGCATAATTAATACACTGCCATAAGCAAGGCACTGACTTGGGGAATTTCACCAAAGTCATTACAAGTGAACATAAGCTTTTAATTACCAATTCAGAGATCACCAACCAACAATTAAAAAAGCACTCTGGGAAACACTTTTCCTCATCTTTACCCAGGCTGATCTTCAGTCCAACATCTCTCCTCCCCTCTTCTTAGTCTCAATTTCCCTTGTTTTCACTGTGGGCTACACTCAGTTTGACCCAACTGAGGCAACAGGTGACACAAGGTCAGTGTGAAACAGCTTCTTTTGGCTGCTCATTGCATCTCACTTTTCCCCCACTGCTCCTTGCTTCTTATTGCTCCTTTGCTCCAGCGTGGAGCCTCCACAGCCTGCAATCGCTCAGTATGTACCTGCCCTGTTCTCCATGGGCCATGGTCTTTCAGGGGTGACCCTACTCCAGTATGGGTCCTTCACAAGTTGCAGATCCTCACGGGTTGCCCTGACCCAGCATGGGGCACAGTCCTCAACAATACGTCCTCCAGCACAGTGTGTCTCCTTTCAAGAAAGCGTCTCTTGCCATGTACCCAACAATGTCCCCTTCCACATGTTTCTTCCACTTCCTCCTTTTATTCCAGATATGTCTCTTTACATATCTCCTCACACCTCCTCTTCTGTCTCCTCTTACATCTTGTCCTGGGTCTCCTCATATCTTTGCTTGTGTGGCTCCTTTTACTTGGCCTCATACACGTCTTTTTGTGCCTCCTGCCTCACATCACCTGTTTATGACCTTTTCCATGCCTCCTCTTCTGCATCCTCCCATACTTATCCTCACGTGTGCCCTTGTCTCCTCTCACATCCCCTTCCTGTGACTCCTGTTCCTAGCAGCTACCACCCATTATTAAATACATTTGAGCAGAGGCACAGCATACTGCCCTGACACTGCAGTTTCTGGGGTGAAATAGGCTGTTTTCATCTGTTTTGGAGCTGACTGGAACCAGCTGGGACTGACACAGGGCAGCTCATGGCTCCTTTCCACACAGGTCACTCCTACAGCCCCCAGCTCCCCAAACCCTGCCAGTTATACTTCATACAGAATACCTTGTAATGTTTAAATACAGAGAAGCCCCTAGCTTGCTCTTTTTTGCCTGAAAAGGTAGAATCTGGATTTGGATTACCGATTGGTGAACAGTTCTTTGTTACCAAGTGTGAACAAACCGGGTTCACCCACACATTGGGTGGTTCAGGTTAGCAACTTCCTTAACAACTCATGCATTTACCTCCCTTTGTGGTAGGATCTGCTTCCAAAAGTTCCCGTATGGTTCTTTAGAAATTCTTTAAACAAAGAAATTGACCAACCATGACCCATCATCATTTGCCTACTTGCAATGCAAAGGACTTGTCAACAACGTATTGATGGCATCATGGTCCAGAGAACTTGTTTTATAGTTTGTTCAAGCCTATTAACAGCTTACTCTTAAACATCTCTTTAGCACATGCCAAATGAGTCTCTACCAGTTTGGCAGGAAGGCAAGTATGTCCCAGCACTGCCACCCTACCTGTACAGCCTTCTTCAGAAAGCAAGGCTTTGTGTTGCAGCTAAAGCAACCTCAGGAGAAACAACCACCAAAAGGGTAAAATTCCACCTACAACATAAATACAAAGCTTTTCTGAGGGCTTAACTTCAACTGAACACCTTGACTGAAGCACAACTCAAAAGGTTAAGAGAGCACTACTGCTCCCCCAACACTTCATCCTTACAAGAAGTGGGGAGATAGCAACGCCCCAGTTTTATTTCTCTTTCAGATATGGCTGAACAGGGGAGAAACCTCTCAGGCAGTAAATTACAGCAGCTTACAACAGCTGTTCTGAAACAACAATGAAAGCACCAAGGCAACCATGGGCTCGTCCATGGCTGTGCAAACACCTCTGGGGCTAGAGCAAAAAGCTCTATTTCCTCCTATCATGTTCGCTTAAGTCTTAAAGCTACAAGATGGCTGATGACAATACACTACTGAAGTCAAACCCAGTCATTTTGGCTGACAAAACAATGAGGAAGTGACTACAGAAACAATTCCCACACCAATGCCAATATGCAGGTGTGTTTGCTTAAAGTTCACTCTCATTTTTACTTCAGACGTGCTTTGTGACTACAAAAGAAAGCAAACATTAATTAGCTCTGAAGAAGTTTCCTGACCAAACAACAAAAAAAAAGGCACTTTTAAGACTTAACTGGGACAACACAGAAATTACTTAGCAGCAAACAGGTATTGCAGCAGCAAGAGTCAAGCGCCAGGTCCTCCTTCGCAGAAATCAGGCTGCCCTTTCCATGGGGCAGGGAGCAGATCAGTCAAGTTCACTCACTGTGGTGAACACACCAAGGAATAACCTTGTTTGTTAAAGCACCTTTAGCATAGCACTTTCTGTGCAGAATGGTGTGCCACATCTCAGCACCAACTGCAACATCCATCCCCCAGAGTGGCCTTCACACACTGCCAGATACCTCCTCCTTTTCCAGCCTGGATGGGTAGTTAACCCTGGCTGAAGCAATATGCTGTTGGCTCAGCAAGGCACAGAGAATGCCATTCAAGAGTTGCCACCAGCTGGACAGGGCTGCAATGCACTGAAGGTGATATAATAGAACTTTGAGAGTATTTCTATGTAGCTCAGGTAAAGTGCTGGGTTTAAATGTTTTATTACATTTGCTCCCTAATATAGTGTAGGATGTTTTCACAGATTAACATTACAGAACATCCGGAGTCGTTTTGCTGCTGAGTCATGGAGAAGGTCAAATCCAGAATTCCATTGTGTTCTGCCAGGATTTAACCCTTGCTTTTGCTTTTCTTGAAGAGATGCAACAAGCTTTTTTTTTTTGGAAAGCACCTATAGCTTTTCCTTTAAAAGGCACTGGAAATGTAGGTTACAAGAAAACACACAAAGCCTTAAAATTTCAAACTAGTACCAAAGGAGAATTGTCAGAGTAAACTTAAGTAACATTTGGCATGCCAAAATTAAATATATCAAGCTTGAATCAAGAGCTAAGAGAATTTAGAACAACCAGTGGGTGTAATTAATTCCCAGCAGATATATTTGGTGTTCAGGCACCCTTGAGTAAAACAAACAAACAAAAAAGAGAAGATGAAAACACAAGTTTACACGAATTGTTTCCTAGTTATTGTGTTAGTGCATTTCCTTCCTTCAAGCACAATGGGAAATTAAAGCTTGCAAAGCTTTCATCATGGCCAAATCAAGAAAAAAACCCCAGATCTACAGACTACACACACTGTCAAAGCAAAGCATGCAGTCTCTCTCAGTGCAAAGATCAGAGACTCTGCACTGTCTCTTCAGCTTCCATCCCTTCGCTTTAAGTTTGGCACACTTGCCAAGCGATACTCTGATGGTTAGTATGTGCTGTGGAGAGCTATGGCCAAGCGTGGTCTCTAGAAATACTTGGGCTAAGGCAGCCTGCAGCAGAAAGGCAGACAAAGGGCTCGAGTCTGGAGCTGTGCTTTTCAGTTCGGCCCCCGTGCTACAGATCACACAGAAGCAGATGCAGGCCCGGTGGCATGAAGCTATTCAAGTGATCCCTGCCTAAGGGAAAAATGGGGGGCCTCTCCGAAGGGTACACCAGGTACCACAGTTAATGCATTTAAAATGCCTTGGCTTCTTACACAACCTGAATCTAGGTTCAGGTTTTTTTTGCTTATTAAGGCTTCCCCCAGTACTAATACCATCCATGTGAAACACCAGGAGGTACTGCCTTCTGTTCCCTTCTGCACACCTCATGATAACATGTTATCTGCTAAATGGCTGCGCATCAGGATCACACGTAACCTCCCTGAAGAAACTCCTTTGGAAAATCCAGTGCCACTCAGGCTCCACGCAGCATTCGAACTGACAGTGAAGCTACGGGAACAAAAGCAGAGATTTCCAAGACTGCTATGGTTAGCTGCTTGCTCAGACAAGCACAGGGCTGGGGCGGGAGCAGTCGTTTCTGATTGACAGGGCTCTCCTAAAGCCTTCCAAGGAGCTCTGTCGGTGTGAGCTGCACCACTGCCGTGAGGCCGCCAAACTGTGGGGAAGGAGGGCCCTCTGGTGGATACCTGTTCCTCACCCCCCTAACAACACCTCAGGCTACCCAAAGAGCCCCAGGACGATTAATTTTCTTGTTACAAAAAGCTGTTACTAGTCTTTAGAGTATTTATTGAAAGGTAAGGCTCTGCATGTCCTTGCAAGGGCCTCAAGTGATACTACTTCTTGTTGTAGCTTCCTAAGCATAACACTACAAACTGGTGTTTTCCTGTGATTTCTACGCCCATTTCATGAAGCCGTAAGATTTACTTGCACTTGACAGACAACAGCAGAACATCCTGCAAAGTCCCCAGCACTGGGTATTGGTCAGCTGGCCTGCGCTCCCAGCTGTGTAGCACAGCACCCCAGTGATGTGGGAGCTGTAACCTGCCTCCCAGCTCAAACAGTCCTCTAGGCATTTGAAGTACAGCCCTTGTCATCTTTTTTATGAACCATCATACCTCCTTGACGGTGGTGGCTGCAGACCCTTCACTTCCTCATCATGGGTCCATCCTCCCCCACGCTGCTCTGCTCCACACGTTCCTCCCCACTCTGCCATAGCCCTTGAGCCCAGCACAGAAGCAGCTGGGGAGCAGCAGCTACATTAAAACAGCTTCAGGAATCAGAAGTGGCAAGCACAAGCATCACCTGCCCAGAAACCCTGAGCTGTGAGGCAGGACTGAAGATGGAATTGCTCAACAGAAGAGAAAGCACTGTATGAGGCAGCCAGGTTGCAGGCAGGGAACTGGGAAGGAGCCAAGAAGGGGGCTTTTAAGATGAGGCTCTTGCCCCTGACATTGCAGCCCTACCTATGTCTGGCCCTGTACCCATTGATCCCAGCCCAGCCTGGGAACAAAGCTGCCTCACCCCCACAGCCAGGTTGTGCAGGGCCCCTGGCTGAAGCCGCTGCACCTCAGGGCTGCCTCACTCACCTTACAGGGGCTGGCATGGGTCAGGGAGAGCCTGCCTGGTCTCCCATTCCCCAGTGCTCCCCCATGGCTCCCCAGTGTACCACTGGGGTAACACCACATAATGCAGGGTGCTGGGCTCCACTGTGCCAAACCAAGGTCCCTGGGGGATGTGGAGCAGTGAATGGTTTCGGCCCAGCAGGAGCACCAAGCACTGTGATGAATGTGGGGAGCAAGGAAAGGTGCCAGGGTCACTGTGGGACACAAAGGGAAGCAGGAGCATTTATGGACAGACATGGATAGAGAAAAGCTGGCAAAATGAGGAACCCAGCTACAGCGTGTGGTCAGGCTGGTATCTCTCTTTCCTCTCAAAATAGTACAGAACTATCGTATTCAGCATCTTGTCAAGGAAAGTTTGCCAATGCTGTTTTGTGGAGCTTAGCATTTGGGTCTTCTTTAACTGAAAGGAGCCATTTTTGTACCTCACAGCTTTTAGTTTCAAGGAACAGACAGCATAAACCCCTTGTCAATACTTAAAATAAGATGGCAGAATTTGGCTGCAGAACAGACAAAAGGGACACATGTTGGCAGTACCTCAGCTAGCAAAATGATACAGCCTTTTGCCCCCAACATTTCCAAATAGTAGTTTCCTGTTACTGCACATCTGTAGAAAGCCATGCACATTCGCTGCATAACAGGGCTGGAAACTGTGTATAAAAATTAAGTCTAAACACTATTTTAACCCTCACAGCTCAAGCAAATACTGGCACATGAAGAGAAAAGGAGCAGCTCTTTGGAAGGACGTGTATAGGAGGAGACCACGAGAGTATGGAAGTCAGAACGACTCCAGTTGGGGAGTGAGCAAACCCTTGCAATCACTGGCATTACTGCTCCCATTATGATCTTATGCAAGGGCTTCACAGAAGCTCTTGCAAAACTGACAGAAGGCACAGAAGATCATTGCCAAGCACAAGGTGTCAAGCACCCAGCAGCATTAACAAGCAAAGAGACTGAGTGTATCAGAGCCTAACAGGCTTGTAGTGAGTTTCCCTTCCCTTAACCTGGATGATGCTTTCTTTCTCTCTGCTTTTAAAATCCAGAGACACGCTAAAGAGGACAGATAGTCCAACAGCAGACCACTCACTACACATGGATTCGGAAGACTTCTATTTATTTTCATACAGGCCAAGAAATAGGTCACTTTGAAGCACAAAATCTCACTTCTGCCTTGAAATCATGGTGAAGTTACCTAAATTTCTTCAAGGATCTCAGGGCTGGGGGTGGGGCGGTGGCAGGGAAGATGTTTTTCTTCCTCTGACACAGCCTTCCTCCTGTGAATATGATGGAAGGAGTACTTTCCTACCTGACAGAGCCACTATAAGACCGAACACAGGGTAAGTAGATAATATCCCATGTATCTTGCACAGATATTTTACACAGTCATGCAAACCATCATGTGAACGTTTTCCTTTTTAACAAGAAAAACCTAAATCCTAACATGACTGCACTTCATCCCTTCCTCACAGGGGAGCAGTTGGTTCACAATGACATTATCTGTCATTTTGTTCCACCAAACCTCATTTAAGCCATTGGGCAGAGTTCCCAGCCCTGGTTTAAGATAACAGTAAAAGGCGGTACAGACAAACTAAGAAGCCAGTTACAAGTAAAGAGCCAATTTGGTAACTTATCACCTGTTTCTAAGTTAAAGCACCACCCAAAATGAGATTTATGAATCTGTTCTGGAATCTGAATGGCCCAGCAACATAAGGGATTTTAAGTGTTTGTTTAGGCAGCAGTGCCGGGTAGCTGGAGGGGTGGGTAGGGGGGGTGAGGTGTGGTACCCAACAAAAACCAACCCACATCCCAGATGAATGAAGAGAAAGGGATCTCAAAGCCAGAAGACAGAGCACAAGATTTTAAGAAGCATAACCCTTAGGGAGCATAGAACAGGCGTGCTGATTTACTGAGGGGCTGCCAGTAAAGACAAGAGGGGTGTGACCAATCTCTTCTGCCATCAGATAGTACTGAAACTTGATCCACACCACAGCAGCATGGACAGCAAGTCATATGCAAGCTACATACAGCTCATCTGTATGGTGTTATACGGTAACTGTGCCTGGCAGACAGCAGCTTGCCTGTACTAATGACCGAACAAATGCAACTAACATCGAAGGATGTAGCATTACTTATAAGTACCTCATGCCAAAGTATCCACTGGTGACACGACAAAATCAAGGCAATGGCCAAGTGTTGCTAAAGCAAGAGGCCCAACTCCCTAATTCCTTGGGCTCTCCTGACCCTGCTGTGGCTGGTCCTGAAAGCTAAAGCACCAAAAAGCCAATTTTGCTGAGGGATGTGATTTTCCTACTGGTTTAGCTCCCAGACAGGCGAGACAGGCACCCAGAGGCTGCATCCTTTTAGCATCACCTAACTGCACACAGAGACCTTCACAGTCCACGAATAACCGAACATGGTGGTCCTGTGATACTCTGAACAGGAAAAACTTCCATTACAGCCACTGTCAGACAGAGAGAATCAATGCACTTGCGGGCCAGCAGAAATCCCACAAGAAGGAAAAAACATGGCACACAGCTACCGTCTTGCTACCTGAACTACACACCTAAAACTAATCCATGGCAGGTAGACTGCTCTTCACCCAACGTCACACACTCTTGGCTCTCAAGGATGACTGCCGGTTGTGAAATGATGGTCATGAAAACAAGAGAAGGACCTTCTACGTATGGTGGTTCCTCCTACAGGGCCTGTCCTTTGAGACACTGTTAGAATTGCTACAAGATGCAAAAGAAGGGAATTTAGGTTCTAGAATACTTGCTTGGAGCATATAACAGTGCAAAACCAGCAGAGCTCAGCAGAAGGTAGAAAGGGTTTATTCAGGGTTAAGAAACATCCAGCCTATGCTGAGCAGCCTCTCGTGCATTAGAAAACATGTTAGTTTAACTGACACAGTTCATTCTCAGGCAAAATTTCTAAACTCACCTTCTTTCAACATACTACTAGTTTTAGGTTACTACAGTTGGAAGAGTTATGTTTTTTCTTACACCTCTTTTGTAGGGGCTTTCTTCCCCCTCCCACCACAGCATGTCTACAGCTCTATTGTGAGTCTCCATCTTTCTTCCTCAGACCTTATTCCTGCCCTGTCGCCTACATTTTTCAGGGCACATCTACATCACCATGATGGCCAACCACACTCTTTCCTGTTGCCAGTTTTATGGTCTTTCCACCTTTTCACCCAAGCCAGCCTATCACTACACGCAGAGAGGACCTGCACATTTTACCATCCCATCCAACCTTTTTCTCTTCAACCTCCCACCACACTGCTGTCGTTCACCTGGATCCACAGCTTCAGCAGTTGACTAGTTCTTCTCAAGTAGTACGGGGCCCTTTCAGCCTGCAGCACGCGTGGGCACTCTACGTGCAGCTCCCTTCCCTGCTGCTCAGCCGAAATGCCGTGCCTTTCTGCCTGGACCATAAGCACTGCTACCTACAGAGCTTCGACAGGGCACGCAGCCACACGGAGCCAGCTCAGGGCAGCTCGGGGGTCCGGCCTGAGGACAGCCATGCAGCCTACGAGACCGCCACCCG